>CAVNYN010256312.1:0-30583 GCA_963692815.1 Nyctanthes arbor-tristis | reverse complement strand
CCCCCCCCCCAAAAGTTTCCCAAAATCTATGAAAATAATAATAATAATAAAGATGTTTAATGTCCACTGTCCAAACTCAACACTGAGAAACCATAATTTTTCCTTACAACGTAAATAAGGAAAATGAATGAAATGAGCAGGAGAATAGTACATTTAGTGACAATTCCTTCAACGCAGACCATGGAACCAATAAACGCCGACAAGAGTTCCCTAGGGGTTACCCTCCGCGAAACAAACGGACCCTCTAATCCAACAAGGACCTGCTCTCCTTCCTTAAGGTACTTTTCCTTGATGCTCCGAACCATGTCAGTCGCTGCATCACAAAGAGGCTGCAGATATTCACCGGGGTTTTGTAGAAGCCTAAAAATTTTAAATACAAAAGATAATCATCAAAACTTGGAATTCCCGGATTAAATAATGGGTCGATTGCGCTTGCATCCTAAAATAAGCCTAAATGCGTAAATACCTGCGAGCCAAGTCGGAACCTTCTCCGGAACGGTTAAAATGAGCAAGATTGATGATACACCGGCGCCGGTTTTGGGCGAACATTTTGTCAAACGATCTTTTAAGTTCTACGGACATGAGTTCCTGAAAACAAATTAAGCGTAATTTCATTTGTTTATCCACTAAAATCCATACTCGTACAGAAATTAGGATATTTTTGAGTCTTACATTTTGTTCGAAGAACTTGAGGAAAGTTCGCTTGTGCGCTGTTCGGACATCGTCGCTTAGATCCATCGCTTCTTCGCCTTGTTTCTGATCCCTCAACGTGAGAGTGTGTATGAACTGTGAAGAGAGAGGGAAAGAATTGGTGTCTATTCTGCATCTAGGGCTAAGGATTTGGCGGGAAACAACTAGGGGAAGGGAATCATTTTGGCGGGAAAAAGGGAGTGTTTTGGCTTCCGGAAATCTTTTTTTTTTTTTTTCGTTTAAATACAGGTAACCGTTGTTAATAATTAACAATAATAATGCCAAGACCTTGTGGTCTACTGGTATTATAGTTAGATCCTCAAATTTTTGGTTAAGGGTTTCATTCCCCGCCCTTGTAATCTAAAAAAAAAATAACAATAATAATTATTATTATTTTAGAAATTTTATTTTGTTTACGCAAGCATGTTATTTATTATACATGTGTGTAACACGTTGTACATATCTGAGCTATAAGTATAGAGTATTTATAATTTAGATACTTAACACATATATACGCATACATAATAACATGCATGTTTGTAAGCAAAATAAAATTTCTGTAATAATTATTATTTGTTGGTCACAATATTATCATCAATATTGCACTAATTAGTGCTTTTGTTTATAATCATAAAATAATGATTTTTAATATCTAATTCTAAATATATTATAAGCATTGTAATAACTGAGTTGTGCAATTTGAACAAAAAGAGTATACAAAATATTTAATAAATGATACATATGGGAGAATCTTACATCTGAAAAATTCTATTTGTAATGAACCATCCATTCAAAATTTTTATAACATAGAGTAAGTTTACTATTTTACCTATGTAGATTGTGTAATTGATGTATCAATTGTCGACAAGTAAAATGATAAAATTACCCTCTTTTGTAAAACACTTTTTGAAAGATTTTTTTACAAAGATAGCGCACGTCCATTCTCATTTTCGAATATTATTGGTTAATATAAAATAAAATGCATCTAACATTGGTAATTTCACTAGCATATTGTTAAATTTATCTTTTTATATATATTTGTCTACAATCATAATGTATTTAAACATCATATTCCAACCATATTTAATTTTTTTTAATATTATTGAATAAGAAAAAATACATGCATCTAATACCATTTCAATCATAGATTCCTAAATGCATCTTCTATATAGCCTTATCATTATTGAAATTGCCATTTTTAGTGGCTACACTCCTAATTTAGGTTAAACACCATATTAATATTTATCTAAACTTAATTAACCTAAATCACACATACAATCTTTCAAAAGGAAGTCTGCAACATTTTTGTATCCTATTTGATATTAGTTTGCAAATCAACAGCTAATAAAACACCAATTCAGCTAATTGATTCGGCGAGAAAATCCAATCCATTTACAAGTTGGATGATATTCTTGATTCAAAGAACTTCACCCTCTTATATCTACTATAATTTTTCATCGCCTCATCTCCGGCAAACAAATTCACCAATGAAGCTGCTCAAGTTGTCTTCCAAATGCAATCTGCAATGTATCCGTGGGAAATATGTAACCAAATACATATTGATTGTTTGCAAATACTGACTAAACAATTTTTGCATTCATTTTCAGGGATGAAGCTATGCCTTGCTGTCGATCAATAATGCTATCGTGAAACACAAAATATATCAGGAAGCTTGTCAGAGTTCGTCGAGGTTGCTTGCAGACCACTCGAAATTGCAGAACTATTTTGTAGTGGATAGGTTTGATCATTCCTCCACTATGAGTGCCATGCAAATTCAATTTATTTATTTCTTTTTTTTTTTTAGTACTATGCATCTATATAATCTCGAAGTAAAAAAAAAAAAAAATTAGCACCTTCAAAGACTTGCCTATATGTTCTTGATTATATATATTAAGTTTGTCTTTAGTTGTAATCACATGTTGAATGTATTAATTCCATTCATTTTGTTTATAATTCAATTTCAGTATATAGACTCACTGCATGCAATCTGATTGTTTTCATGAAATGTTGTGCATTCAATTTCAATATTTCATTTGCTATTTTAATTTTATAAATTGCATAAAACTCTTTTGTAGAATTCTACATTACAAATATATGAAATTTTCCATTTTTGACCTTATGAAACAGTGTGGAAAATTGATTATAGTATTATCCCGTTGTGTCATTAGTTGTAATGACATCTTGAATGTATTAATTCCATTAATTTTGTGATGAATCTTATATATTTAAATCTATACTGTAATTAGTTCAATTTTAAGATGCAAATGCTAAACTATTTGTTATGTAAATATTTCGTTTTGCATTTCTTTATAATGCACAATCTCAAATTTTTCATATTATTTCGTTAAGCATTTCTTACATAATTAAGCAACTCAAAATATTCTAGAAAATTTAGACTATAATTATTTATTTCCATAATTTATTTTAGGTGAATTGTTCGATATTTATTTTTAGAATATATTTGAATTTATTGATTCCATTCATTTGAATCCATTTGAATCTATGCGGTATGTTAATCTATGCATTCAGTTTCATTATTTTATTTGCTATAGTAATTTTATATATTGCATAAAACTCTTTTGTAAAATTCTACATTACAAATATATGAAATTATTCATTTGTGACATTGTGAAATGATGTGGAAAATTGATTGTAAATTTTTCATAAACACAGTATTAGGAATTTAAATTTATAAAATGCAATCTTTAACTCTACTATTTTTTTGTTTTTTCCCATGTTCATTCGATATAATTCATTATATCTACATTGTCGATTATGTACAATAACTAAAAAATATGCTAAATTTAAATATTCGTCACATGCAAACGTATATGGATTCATTTTTTAACACTAAAATTCTTTATAAAATCCCTTCAGTTTGTCAATTATTATGAGCTTTAAGATGTTGCATTTAGCAATCTTTCAGGATTCCTACTCTAGATACAGGATTGTTTGTGTATTAATCTTTAAGTTTGGTATTTTTAGATATTTAAAAGTTTTTTTTTTTTAAACAAGTTTTTTTTTATAAATCAGTAATGTCTAATTTGCAGTGCACCCTGTTCCATGTTTAAGTTTAATGCTATATATATGCCATGTTTAATGAAATATGTTCATGTTTACTGCTTAATTTGTTGATAATTAATTACATTTGTTAGGGGACATGAGCACAAGAAATTGATGTCAAGAAAAAGTGCAATGGGAAAATAAATATGATCCCATTCCAACATGCTTATATTTTTAAGCTTTTTAAAAGTTTGGACCAACCCCAACAAAATCTATATATACTTACCCGTGCTTTGTGATTTAATTTCATCTTCTTAAACCACGATTTATTGGATTCATATATATATATATATCACTAATTAATGTTTATTGCGTCGAACGTAATCCATATTATCAATTTTACGTTGCTGCTTGTCATAATATCTTGACCCATGTTACCAATTTCATATTCATCATGTTTATTGCGTGGAACATGATCTATATTATCAATTTTTTTTCAAGACTCCATGTTTATTGCTTGGAACATGATACATATTATTAGTTTAATATATTTTTGTTTGTGACTTAGCTATTAGGGTATTGTAAAACATATTACACTAAACTGTTTGTGACTTAATTTTATCTATAGTGTAAAACATATTCCTCTAAAGTTTGTGACTTAATTTTATCTATAGGGCAAAACATATTTGACCAGGCTTAAAATAAATAGGGTATAAATTGAGGCACCAAAAAAGTTTGGCTTAAAAATTTCATCTATTTTTTGCATTCTGGTCCTAAACAGTTGCCTTATTTCAATTTATATATTCCCCAATTATGACTTAACTACTCATAATCTGTTATATTCATCTCATCAAGTACCTTGAAGATGATTCATCTCATCAACTATATATAGATTATTATTATTAAATTCATTTATGTTAGTTTAACTTCAAGTCAATTTCATTGTCAATTTTTTTTAAATGATTTCATGTTTGCTGCATTGAAGATGATTCATGTCAGGCATTTTAAGTTCAAGTCAATTTTGTTTTATACATAACGTATCCTTGATACATGTTTGCTGCATTTCCGCCTTGATGTTTTTCATAAACATGTACCTGAATTCATGTTGATTATTCACACACAGTGACTAAGGAAATTCCTAATGCATTTATGATTTTAAGTGAAGATTAAATAATTAATTTTACTATAACAAATATGAACATATTAAATAGATGATTGTAACAGATTAATTTTCTATATTCACAACCACTTTAAAATATTAGGAAGTATAGAAGGAACAATATTTAGACAATAGTGACTACTATTCATTAATTATTTACTTTATTTAGCCAAGACCTCATGTGCAACGCACATGTGAAATTACTAGTTTTTTGAAATAAAGTAAGTTTACTATTTTACCTATATATATTGTGTAATTGATGTATTAATTGTCTACAAATAAAATGATAAAATTACCCTCTTTTGTAAAACAGTTTCTGAAAGATTCTTTACAATTGAAATGACTCATCTTATTTTTTAATACACTACCTCGCTTTTAAATCAATAGTACTCACGTGTGTCACATAATCTCTTTACCACTTATTTTTTCATTCATTTTGATAAATTCGTTTAATCCAACGTGTAAAGTTTTAAGTCTTGTGATTGTAAAATATACTTTAAAGTCGAAAAAAGGGGATAAATAAGAAAGATGGACATAAATCCAATTAACAGAAAAATGCCTTCTAGAAGCACTAGATACACTCATATTGTTTCGCTATTACATTCTCTTACGTGTAATATGTGTCGGTATACTCCTTGAAGTACCAATACGGTGGCTCACAATTTAGCTCATTTTGCTTTAACTTTTGGAAGCACGAACCTATGGTTCGATTGTATTCCTATTTTTCTTTCTCCAGTCATTGAAGATAAAACGTTATGAAATAAATGTGTTTACTCAAAAAAAAAAAACAGAAAATTGCCTTCAATAATTATTCAACATCAACAATAAACACATTAATCGAGAATAAAATTTCTTAAAAACTTGAGAAAGCATATTAAAAATCCTGAATTCTGATACAGTTTCACCTATAGGAACTAGCTGTGAGTTCAATAACAAAAAAGATTTATAGTACATTATTACACTTTATTCCTAATTGTTTTACCATATATACTAAGAAAGATTAAGATAGCAAAATAAAATACAGGGGACACATACGTGTGCAAATTGTAATTCTGCAAAGCTAATTAACGAACTATGGGTTATATATAGCTCTAAAGGAAGTCTTTCAAAATATTTAGCAGTTTTGTTGTATTATATGAGCTTTACAAAAATTTCATTAAAGTAAGGTGCTTATCTGTATACTACTCTAAATCAAAGGAAGTTTTTCCGCCCAGACTTTTCCCCTTTTTTAAGCTTTATTTTGTTTTAGTTATTTTTATTCTGTTATTTTTAAACAGCTTCTAGAATCTTCTTTTTTTGTCGATAATTTCCTTTTATGATTCATAATAATTTTAATTTCAGAGTATTCATGGTGTCATTTAGTGGGTTTTTTTTTTGCTCTCTACTTGTCTTTATAATCGCGTTTTGCATTATACGGCTTTTGTCATTTTCTTAATTTTCAGTTTTCATATATAAGACAAATGTGACCTCAGCCTTTGCTCATTTTCCCAATTTTGTCCGTATTTACTGCCTTTCCAATTTTAGAAAATCATATTCCCAATTTTCTGCATCTTTACCGCCTTCTCAATCTCATTTTGTTATTTAATTTGATATAGGTTTAATTATTTAATATAGTTTTAATTTTTAGATTCCAGGTCTATGTACATTTACTGGTTATAATGAATATTATATAATTTAGAATTTATTATTGAATATCGTTATTGAAATAATGTTTAGTGTTGCATGTATTGCTTTTGTATTTTCTATCGATGTACAAATGTTGTTAATCAGTACTTTAATTTTGCAATAGTTATATTTGACACATTTTTCTATCCGTGCATCACACGGGTGGTTTACTAATTTTGTATGACTCATTCTCTTCTTGCGCATTTTTCAATCATAATACTCTAACCTACAAATTAAATAGTATTTTTGTAATGCACTTATGAAGGTTCGGGTCGGGTTTGGGGGCGAATCGAGTCTGTCCTGACCTTCAAAGTAATTTTTATGACCTGCTCCTGACCTCGTGACCAGCTAAATTTTAGGACAGATCAGGTCGGGATTTTGACCCATTTATCGACCCATTTAGATTTTCTTAATATTTTTTATTTTTTCCTTTTTTTTTCTAACTTTTTTATTTTTTAATCTAAACAGGAAAGACGGTTCAGGTCGAGCCTGACCCACTCGACATGCAATCTGTTTTGCCCCGAGTTCAACCAAACCGCCCTGACTTGCCAACAGGAAATTTTTTTCCCCTGTTTAGATCAGGGCCCCACTGATTTTGGTCAGTTTAAATTGTCATCCCTACGCATCATTGAAATTTACCTCATTTGTTATCCTACTATTTGTATTTGTACTAACTGTATTTAAAGTTACTCTTATCGTTGTCGAAAAAGTTGCAGAATAGACGAATATGGAAGAAATTGAAGAATACAAAATTATTTAGAAAATTTCAATTATTCACAGGATGTTGTTTGTAATTGAAGACTTTTATCGGTCAATACACATGTCAAGACCATAAATTCATTTGGGGCAGATTTTTGTTTTGGGGAAAAAAATCTGAATATGTGACATCTCAAATTTTATGGGTCAAAAGTCAAACGTTAAATAGTGAAGTCAAGGTCAAAATTTAATTATTTGGGTCGAAGTCCAACTAATCAAAGGGGTTTAAGTTGAAGAATTAATACTTGAAGGACTTAAGGTTAAATAACATTTATTAAGGACCAACTTAAATTAATTACTAAAGTTGAGGGACTTTTTGTGCAATTTTGTATATTTATATGTGTTTTCCCTTTGATTAGCAAAATAAAATAATGGGGGAGAGAGAGGGAGCAGACGCCGCGAGTTCGGCCGGACAAAAAAAGAGAAAAGAAAAAGAAAAAGGAAGAAAAAGATATGCAAGTGAGGGAATTACACATTGATGGCATGATTAGCATTTGAGTTTCGATTTTCTTGTGTAATTTTATAAAGGTAAGTTAAAGAATTATTTTTAGGGTTATATGTATTTTCTATTGGGTGTTAAATTTGTGGTTTATTCCTACGATTTGAGGTTAAATAATTGATATTATGTTGAGAGAATAATTGGTTTTATTTTTTTAGTCTCTATAATATATTATGGATTGATTTGCATAAACCCTAAAAATCGAGAAATTGGGATTTTGATATATGGTTTGATATAATGAGTCCTAGAAAGGGAAAATGTTGAGTTGCTGATATGGATTAGATTTATTTGAAAATTTTTAAAGTCATATGCATGGTATGAGATTTTGGCTTTAAAGTTATTGAAAATGGATTTAAGAAAATTTTATAGAATTGAGTAGTTAATGTTGATTTAGTTTTCTATTGGTTTAAATGGTGTGGGCTTATTCTTAGATATGAAATTGGAATTATGTAAATTTAGTATACGAAATTCTAGTTAAGGAAGAAAAATTGAAGTTGAAATTTTTGAATGAAATATTCTTTGGGATTTTATAGTGAATTTTATAGTATTTTATTAAACTAAAATGAAATTTTGGATGAATTAGAAGAAGGAAAGTCATGTCTTCTTTAATGAAAAGGAAAACATAAGAGGCTAATATTGACTTATGGGAAGCCAGGCATATATCAAAAAGTTTATTAAAAGAATCGAGACGGGAATGAGATTATATAAAGAGTTCTGCCCTTCCAACTTTGGAAGGCCATAATTGATTGTATAAATGGAATTTTAACAAGATACAAGTTGAAAAACGATCTTCTATGAGTCATATATCATCTAAAATTTGAATGACACCATTGAAAGTTGGTAAGGGTTTTTATGACATGTTTTGTGAAGAGGGACGGTGCAGACCCGAGAACAGATTTTTGGATTGGAAAAAAATATTTTAGTGTTCTCAACCTAGTTTTCTTGAGCTCAATTTTATATATGATGGACTTACATAGTTGCTCTACTTTATGAGAAATTTTCATAAACATATAACGCCATTATTGAGTATAAAATGATTTTAAATGGGCATTATCCAAACAGGGGAAAAACTTAATGATCTTTGTTTAAGAGTTGCATAAAACCTTAAATCAATAAAGGATGCACATGTTTGACGGAAGAGTTAAGTGTAGAAATGATAAGTAATTATTGAGCTTTCTAATTTAATATATAATGATGAAAGATGATTACTTAAATTAGAAAATCTTTAACTAGTAAATAAGCTAAAAAGAAGGTAAATATGATGAAGCAAGGACAAGTGAAAGAATTTACTTATGTGTGTAAATTGAGGAATATAAAGGAATTAAATATTAAATAGACTTCTATATAATGTTATAGGAAATGCCAAACTCTAAAAAGGAAATGGAATGAGAAAAGAGCTACATTGCTACCTAGCCGGTGAGTAGAGTCTGTCTTCTACTTTTCTTTCTAAATGAAATATGATATGCTTTGATTTCATGAAAACTTGCAATATTTTGTAACGTATGTATTTTTATGGAATTTCACAAAAGTTGGTATTTCTTTAGAAAAGTTCATGTGAATGTTTGTATGAGATGATATTTCATGATTTTAAAGAATGTTTAAATTGATACAGGATTTGTGATATATAAAAACCCCCAAAGTTGTATCCAATGTTATGAATATGCCGCATACGAGCGAAGGGCCTATATAGCTCAAGCTGACTAAATGATATGCCGCATACAGGCGAAGGGCCTATGGCTCAAGCTGACCAAATAAACGCCGCCCAGGCGAAGGCCTATGTGCTAGCTATGACTCAAGCTGTTTATTGTGCCGCCTATGGCGAATGGGTCATAAGATACTTATGGCCCAAGTTGATGTCTACTCGCGTATGACTTGTATCATGATCATGTGTTGTTGGATACTCTTTGGGGAAAATTCTATAATGATATTGAAATGAAATGATTTTTATGATGTTTTCAGGTGGATTTTACGATGATTATTAAATGAATGATATTCACGATATTTTTTTATTGAATTCGATGATGATTATCAAAAGAAATGATGTCCATGGCATTTCTAATGTGACATGATTCTATCAATATCGACGTTATGTTGAATTATATTTCAAATCATGAAATTCTAGAATTGACTTGAACGTTTTATTCGAGATTTTTTGCAAAAGTTATATTTCAATTTTCGGAAGCATGTTTATTTACAAAACTCCACTCACCGGACTAGTTAACTTATGTGTTTTCTAAATGATTTTCTCAACAGGTAGCAATTTGAGTTTGGATAACAACACATTGTGGCCGAGCCTGATATTTCGAGAACTGAGCCATCACTTAACGAAAGGAAATTGCTATAGGATTTGTTGATTCTATGATTTATAAATATGACATGGTTAAGGTTATTAGCATATAGTTAGGAGTTGTGTGAACCATATTTGGGTTGGTATATTTCTTGATTTATGAGGTGATGTTACTTATAATGAGAAGTTATTAGTTTATGAGATGTTGATGTGCTAGCGTCGGGAATTGATAAATTGGGGGAGACCCTGTTGAAAATTTTCTACGGTAATTAGTATGTTCACGAGCCTTGACGGTAAATTTTAACTTTTAGTTGGAATTTATCGTCAGCGCACATCACACTTTTAGTAAGTTTACTAAAGGTAGGGCGTGTCAAAATAATATTTGATTAAAAAAATGTTATTTAATTACATGACAAATTGTTTTGAAGAATGAGAAATTGAGCTTTTCTAAAAAACTAGATCTGACTCTTGGCTTCTTGCATGAGCCAAATTGCAATAAAATAAGACATAAAAATCAGCCAAGTCATATCAATCAAGTATATATGATTTGGCTGATTTTTATTAGCTATCTGACTCCGTGTAAAAAGCCATATCTGTTTTTTTTTAGAATTTCAATGGGAAATTTGACAAACACCTTTACACCAACAAAGCACTCTAATATACCATTTTATTATTATTTTTTAATTTCTTTTAATCAATTTATTCTTTTTTTTTACATTTTCCGCTCTTTTCCTTATACACGTCTCATTTCTTCTTCACTTAAAATAATCATATTTTTTCCATTTCTCTACTCCATATCATTCCCAAATTCACAATTACATTGAAAATGCTCATATTTTTGCATTATTACGAAGACTTGTGCAACAGACTTTTGGTGGCCAAAAACAATTTTCTCATTATTCATTCATTTATTCTTTCTTTCCTAAAAAATGTGTCTCAAAAAATGAAAGAAAAGGCCCATATGGAAATGATTTGATTTTCTCAAAATCAATTATCACTCAAATTCATTTTCAATCACATATTTACCCATTAAAATAATCTTGTACGTATTCATAATTTTTCCTTACTTTCTAACATACAGTCTCTCAAAAAAATCACTTTTTACAAAATTAATTCTCTGAAAATCATTTCTATAAGGGCCAAGTTAGTAAGAAGAATTACTTAAAAAAAAATCCTTCTCAAACAATCTCTTATCAAAACACGATCCAAACCAAAGCACACTCCATTGCAAATGTTTCTGTGTGGGTCCAGACTTTCATTATTGAGAAGACTTGTGGAATGTAAAGACCTATGCAGGTCAATACTCGTATAAAGACTTACTAATTAATAGTTTGTTGAGTCAGAATTTTGTCGGGCAAAAATAATTCTTCCCCAAGAATGTGTCATTGAAAATGAAGGAAAAAATGTAGGATTACATTAACAAGATATATTATTATTTTTTAATAATGTGTGTAACTGAGAATCAAGTGAGAAAAAATGATTTTCAATAAATATCTTCAAATAAGCTTTCATTGAATTTTTAGCTCAATTGTAATCTGATCTACTAAGATAAAAATGTTACAGTACAGATATATTATTATCTTAATTGGACAGATCATTTTCCTTATTTCACAGAAAGAAATTAAACTGTCCCACACTTAATGGCGAGATTTGTGCACCTTTATTTATCTTGAAGGTAACTTCAATAATCGATATTCATGAGTTTTAACATAATGCCAAACAAAATAAAATAAAAATAATCTACTTTGGGGTAAAAAATTAGTTTGAGCGATTCAAGCTTACCCTCTTCTATGTTCCTTACGTGACCCGTACAACGCGTAGTGGAAAATTTGAAACACATAATCATTTATTCAAATCATGCAATTACAAGTTTTATAGAATTTATTTCTGTAACGATAACGAGATGGGATGAAAGAATTATTATCGCCATTACATAGTGATATAATTTACGAATTCTTGCATTAGATGTATAGTTTTGGACAAGGTGTAACAAAAAACTTGCTCTATACATTTGGATAACTTCAAGGAAAATCAGTACATATGATAATTAGAAACGAAAGGTCCAGGCCTTTTAGGCAATCCACATCAAAACGAAAACCCCCAAGTCAAGTTCAGTTAGGCTATATATAGAAGAGAATTTTCAACCTTGTTTATGCATGAAAAGTATGATAATATATAGGGGGCAGTCTACAGTTAAGAAAGATGCGAATTAAGTTGTGTGCCTGGCTAGTGATGATGATGATGCTTTTGATATTAAACGAGAAATGGTTTTCTTATGGTTGTTTGGAGGAAGAGAGAATTGCTCTTTTGCACCTTAAAGACATCAACTTCCCAAATCACAAATTACTAGTCTTGCTTTCATGGGTGGAGAATGATATACTACATCTGAGATTTCTTGTGTTGTTTGCTGGTTGGGCAAATGGTAGAAATTGTTAGATGCGATAAAGCTTGTTATATATTTTTTTATAATACTTGGAGGTTTGGTTTGGCGAGTAAAATTCTGTATGATTGTAGCGACTTTAATCATATAGTGGAAAACTTTGACAGTCCGTTAAATTCATCTTCGTCTTTTATTTTTCTTGTCTCAATTAAATTCCTTGAACAACGGTTCTGCGGGCGTAATCGAGGAATTTGCCTTAATTCCCAACATGACGGTTCTCAGTGGCCGCGTGTTCATGTTCAATGCGATAACATTTCTAAGCGAGTTATCCAACTCAATCTTCATGAAATTACTGTCCGGAGATTACAAACTTGGTCTTTTAATGCTTCTCTCTTTCTTCCTTCTAAGATCTCCAAAATCTCTCTTTGCACAGCATCAGATTAGAAGGATGGATTGAGATTTGAGAATGAAGGTTTATTGAGTGGCTTTCTCTTTCAATTTTATTAGATGTGTGTTAGTTTCCAAAATAGATTAAGTCACAACATAGAGATATGAGTATATATGTTGCAGGATTTGAAAGGCTGTCAGTGTTGGAAAGTTTGGGGGCCCTGGATTTGAGTCGCAACTCTTTTCGTCGTAGAATTTTGTCATCTCTTAGTCGACTTTCTGCGCTTAACCATCTGAATCTCCAAAACAGTCTTAATGATGACGACTTTGGCAGTAAAATTCCTTGACTTTGTCTCTGAGATAATTGCCTTTTTATTGGTAATAGCATTTTAGTAGCATCGATCCTTACTGGCTGTTCCCCAAACGAGATAAATTTTTTATCATCAATTATTTTCTTGGTTCAATACACTGACTCGCTGTACATCAGACTGTAAACCAATTGATGATAAAAATTATCATCCGAACCCAAACGGACTCGTAAGTCATAACTAGGTTAAGTTATGAGTCTAGAAATGGGCGGTTATGTTAAAAAGTGAGAAAATATCCCGTAATAAATCAATCGACTCTAGTAAATGAACTTTTCTCTTGGGTCTTGATATAGATAATTAGTGAAAAACAATCAATTTTTCAGTTATGATGCCTATTGTTGACTTACGTGTATTCTTTTTGCTTTATGCTTCGCACCAATACTGCCGCCTTCAAAACCGATGTGTATTTATCATAGTAACTGAAGCCTAAAGTGGTATTCTCTAGTAGTGTATCCTAAAATGGATTGGCAACCTCTCAAGGTTGTTGGTTATTATACTTAGTGGTAATTATTCGAAGGCATAATCCCATACCATCTATGGGAGATGAAGGAAAGACGCAATATAGACCTATCTTTCAATAGCCTTTCTGGTCAAATTACACATTGTTTGGGTAACATCACTCTAAATGTGACCAGTATAAACATTGTTTTGGTCACCCAAACTAGGTTCATAATGAGCAGTAGCAACAATATTGTTCTATACGCCCAAACTGTGTTCACGATGAAGTCGTGCCTAGAGAGGATTATGTTAGATAGGGCCTGTCATACATCTCCTGAAAAGTTAGTAGTACAGATCAAAACTAGAAGACAGACAAATCACTATAGATTTTACAATCAAGAGAAATTCCTACCCTTACAACAGATGTATAATTGATCGTGTGTCATGGATCGGTCTTTCTTTTAATAAATCGTATGGCAAAATTCCAGATGAACTTGGAAGTTGAGGGTGATTTGTGCCCTAAACATGTCTCACAACAATTTTACAGAACAATTGTAGCAACATTCTCAAACTTGCGTCAAATTAGAATATTAAATCTCTCTTACAACAAATTTGGTGGAAGAATCCTCCGAATTATACTCGTTGGCAGTATTCAATGTGGCACATAACAAATTAACAGGTTTGATACCATAGAAAGCCAGATTTTAACCTTTAAAGCAAGTGATTTTGAGGGCAATTGTTTCTTTGTGGTCGTCCATTACCTGTCAATTGTCCGAGCAATTTGTCCACACATTCTCCATCTGCTAACATTGAGGATGAAACAGAGGACAGTTTTCTGGACTTGGAGGTTCTCTACATCAGCTTTAAGTTGTTTCTTACATATGTACGATCCTTGTTGCTGCAATTTTATACATAAATCCTCGTTGGAGGAATGCGTGATTTGATTTCATTTAGTATCACATAACCTCTTTCAAGGCAATGTTCTGGGCCTATCCTCTCTATCCAGGAATGTTCTTAATTCCTACATATGTAAATGATGATTGTGTGAACTATCTATCTTTGCTTCTTTCTTGTTCATCCGGAGGGCTTACTACTATCACGGTTTTACCAGATTTTCGATTATGCATGTTTTACTTGTTGAAAGTATTGCTTCTGCCACGACTATATATATTATTTTTACTGATTTACTGTTTTTGTGGTGACTTATAAATGAGTAGGACAATGACCAGAGTGCAGTTCCCTACTACCATTGCGTGAAATTGTGAGAAGTTTGCGCGTGTGATGGTGAAGATAGTTACCAACTTCCACCAAGCGAATTACTTTTGATCGTGATTTAAATTCGATGAGTAATATCTTGTCTTTTGTTGATTTGTTGAAATATTCTAAATAAAGAATATGGGGCTTACCTAGTCGCCTAGATGGTAATATTTACTTAAGTTTATAATTTTATTATAAATTTTCATTTCGGTTTGATGTCATCTTACAATAATAAATGTATAGTAAATGAAAGCAATTAATCCGATCTAGTATCATATAGTATGGCACTGTATGGTGCTAGATCATTTCGGAAAAATCATTTACAAATTACAAGTATGGGTAAGGAAAATTTGTGATGCCAGTGATATTAATTTCTCGTATAGTCTTAAGAATTGAATAACTAATTCTGGATCAATAGAATATATCTCTTATAAATTATTTTGATATCAGTCTGGACAAGTTGTTTTATCAACTGGTCTTCTAATTAACATACATAGATAATTGACAGTAACCAACTACAACTTATAATGACAGTGGCTTGCAAATCAAGATTAGACACTAATTCAATTATTTTTTCAATTAAAGAACTTGATCTATTCATTTAAAGGCGCCAAATTTGGGTGGTTAATTAGCTAAGGGATATATTTTTAAAAGAAAAGGAGAGATGGTACTGCCTTTGGCCACTGGGTGGATGTATAACACCAATCCCGATCTTTGGCCATATCTACGAATTATCTCGCCATACACACACATATCAGAATATTATTGGGATACAGGGTGTCTATTGCATGTAAGATTCTTCAATGATCTCTCGCCACGTGTGTCATGGCAAGAGATCATTTTTGTGTATAACATTATTATCCTCATGAAATATGGGATGAAAATTCAACTAGGATGGAAAAAAATCAACTATTTCTTTGTTTTTCTATTCTTCATTTCCATTTATATATACATGCCATACCATTTTGAAATATACCTATCTTCCTCAATTTTCAATTTGACGTTTTAACTTCTTGTTTGTTTTATCTTATCTAATATATTTGACTGCAATTAGGTAAAAGGGAAAGGGGTAAAATTTTTTAGAATGTTGCCATGCGCCCATGTTATCATGCACTGCTTTTGGCTGTCTTTCGACTGGACCACTCCACACTTTGTTTTATTTAGGAAAACCGTAGAGCAAAATTCATGCAATTATTACATGATTCTTTCCATTCAGGGAATCCCTTTATATAAATATAGCAGAGACGGAGACATGAATGAAAATCAATAACAGTAAAAAAAAAAAAAGGAAAAAGAAAAAAAAAAGACAAATGTGACTACATGCATACCAATGCATGTGAATGATGGGTAAAAGAAAAGACTGTTTTTCTGTTAATAGAAATACGATCACTCGGCATTTACAAGCTTTCTCATCTTCACTTTACTCAAATATATAACACACACTTTCAAGAATTTACAAGCTCGAGTCGTTTGATTGCCGTGCTGGCTGATGGTCAAAGAAGTGGTAGAAAAATTATAAGATTTCTTGGTCAATCGTCACTGGTGGGTATTTCTCCCGTGTTTTAGAACCATAAAACACAATTTTCAAGATATTTTTTTTAATTTTATTTCCAGTCAACTTATTGTGCTTTTGGTGCTTTAAGGAGCTCTGCACCTGGTTTCTTCGTTCCTCCCTTTCTCCGCGTGATGTCACTCGTTTGAGTTTAGATTCTACTTTCATGCGTTAAAGTTAAACATTATTTCCACCCCCAATTTTAGTCCCAATCTCCCCAAACTAGGACTATCCGGACCTCGCCTTGCCGTCGTTGTGCAGTATTTTTGTTCATTATCATCGATTTCCTCTGAAGCTTTCCGGTACAGTCCAACCACTTTAGAACCAGGTAACATGTGTATTGCAAAAATTTATATGTTAAAAAAAATTGTTTGCTGAGATAATGAATACGATTTGCTGATCCTTAGTTATATGAACAGGTGTATTGTAACATTGATACCAGTAGTAGCTTTGAGCTTCTTATCCAAGAGTAAACCACCAAAATCAGTGAGTTTCCCTATCTGAGATGCCACTTTAGAAACATTTGTATGGGTGTTACTTCAAGAAAATTGACTTCTGCCTAAAACCTTCTCTTCTGCAACTGTATTGCGGGATATCCCTGCTGCTAAAAGGTTTATTGATACTATTAGGACTAATTATAGAGCCTTGATTTTCTTTTTACTTCTTCACTAGAAGCAAGTGAGGATTTTTGTTGTCAATTAGGACAATTTACGGCAACTAGGTAATGAGAAACCTTGAGACAAAATTTTCTTCTGGTTTTCCTTTACGTGCTTCCAAAGCAGCTACGGTACGAAAGGCATGTCATGAATTGAGGTTTCTGTGTTCCTTTTTGTTATATTATATCATTGTGCCTTGCCTTGGATTCTAGCTTTTGAAGTAAAAATTCAGTAACCTATAAGTATGATAGAATGGATCAACTGAATGAAACTTAAAATCTCAAAATTTTCTGGTTAATTTACTGTTGTCTCTAAGCATTTTGAAAATTTAAGAGAATTATTTTGCTGCTCTTTTGGTAGTTTACTTGAAATACTGCAATTATTTATTTATTTGTTTATTTGTCTCTCATTCTTCTTCCCCTCTTCCTCATCCCAATTTCTTTTTTCTTTTTATTTACGCAAGACCTTTAAATAAAAAATTGGGTTTTTGCACTTTTTTCTTTTTCCTTGAGATGATGCATAACATATACATGATGAGATGGTTTGGAGAAACAGTTCCGAGTACCTATTGAAGATGGTATGGTTAGGGACAACTGTCTTTTGCCCATTTTATTAGCAGTTTACTTTTTAGTTGAAGTTATATCTTATCCTAAACATGATTAATCCGATACTTATTTATTATTGTTATTATTATTTGCCACAAAATTTCAGCATTGGTGGAAAAAGATGGGCCGAGATTTTCTGATTGTTGAGAGTGTAGGCAATTTGTTGATTGCATATAGGAAATTTTGTTCCAATACAAATGATCAGGTGTTGTATTTGCAAATTCAATCACACGCAAAAAGGAAAGGTGCACCAGCTCATTTATTCTTTTTTGGCATGGGAGGATTCGGAAATATAAGGTATGCTGATGTCTTGTTACTTGTAAAACGTGAAATAGACAAATAGTGAATGACTAACATGAACACACACTCTTATTATTTTGTATTATTTTGTGACTTTTGTATGTTTAATTTTCAAATGGTATTTCATTCGCTATATATAATTAATCAATATATATAATAAAAGAGATGACATATCATACTAATGTAGTTGCATGTGTAATGTGTTGTAATCATATCATTGTTTATATCTTTTTTGTTTAGATCCTCTCAACTCGAGTAAGAATGTTGTGGTCAAACTTACAAACAAATGACGCGATTATGAAAGCATTCCACGACCAAACTGATGTTTCGCGTGCTCCTACTTACCTCACTTTGTTCATTTTGGAAGAACTAAATGTAATATTATTCTTGCAACATTAATATCAAGCTGATAATTAGTTAAAGACTTCAAGTTTGACTCATATTGGGCGCGTTTTTGATAGGAGGGCTAGTAAAACTAAATTAGGGAGCACATCAGCCTTTTGCGGATGTGGTAAATGCGGTTTTTTTGGCTGCATTGTACAAAAACTATCTCAAGGCTGCTAGTGTGACTGACTTGAAGTGTGGCCCATATTTCATATTAGTACAAGATTTGGGTGAATTTGCACACAAACAGGTAAACTTTATTAGACTTGTAATATCCCTTATTGTTTTTTTTTTCGTTTTTAATATATACTTAATCTAAAATTTTCTTTTATAATATTGCAGATAGATTACATCCTCGGTTCAAATCCTAACAATATTAGTTATCTTATTGGGTATGGAAATGACTAGCCGGGGCAAGTCCATCACAATCACGAGGGGCTTCAATTCCAATTGATGACAAAAAGTACAGTTGCCAAGGTGGACAAATTTGGAGGGATGCGGCTGGGCCAAACCCAAATACCATCATCTGAGCCATGGTTGGCGTAACGGATGAAAATATCAATTAGTTACAGTGAAATTTATTCTGGATGAAAATATTAATTATTTATCTGTAAGTGAAAATTATTTATACTTAGTATCAATTATTTGTTTTGGGTGTTCTGATATTTAGCTCAATTGTGCTGTACTGCTGTTGTTGATTGAATTGTTGGTTTTATTTGTGTGTTAAGTTAAAACTGTAACAGCGTATGTGTTTATTTCTGAAATAATTGAAACAATATTAGACGTATTACTTCTGTTTATTTGACAGTATTTTATATATGTAGAGGCCTAAATAATGTAATATTACACCTTCATCAATCTGTGGATTTATGTTCTCTTCCGGGACAATGCCAAATACCATTAAAGTGTAGCAGGTAGGAATTTCTATTCAAGGTTTGCTGGTGATGGAGTGAACGTGAATGAAATGAGAATTTTGATGAGTCATATGGGATTGCAAGAGGTTTATTAGTCTCACTTTTCTTTTAAGGAAATTTTACTGCTATATCACTTCCCTGCCTATAAACCTCTGTCTAAAAGTAGGGGCGGAGCCAGGAATTTGGTTCAGTGCAGTCAGAAATTTTGTCTCTCTTCAACTCTATTTTGATGTCTCCTCATTAAATCTTCTTCAGCTAAATTTGTATAACTACATACAGTAAGAGTTGCAATAAAATTTACTCTATCTACATCAAATTAAAATATCAAAGGGCTTCATTTACATTCCTATTAGTTGCCAAGTCAACTAATATCAAGTTCTGTTAATGAAAATTTGTATATTTATGTTTTTAAATACTTGCACACTATTTTGACTCATCCATGCCTACAATATATATATATATATATATATCAAAAATTATTCACCATGAATATTTTCACTAAATCATATATCACACCAACTAATGCAACTACATCCCCAAACTTAGAGTTGCAAAATTAGGGAGCACTAGTGCCTCTGTTATTTTTTCATTCTATTTCAAATTTGAAATTAATGAAACAAGTATCACGTTCACATATTTTATTTTATGGGACCTAATGCAATATATAATCTCTACAATTCAATCTAACTCATTCTCTTTCTTATTTTAAGAAAAAATTTGTTCGCTCACAGTGTGAAGCAATGTTAGCATATAATTGGCTCAGAGTTAGATGATTTATTAAATTGTAAAAATATTAGAATTGGAATTAGGTCATAAAAAGTTTGAGTCTTTAAAGTGAGTGTCAGCCAATTTTCCTTATAAAAAAATTAACGCTTCATTGTCAGAAGAGGAAGGGTCAGTCAAACAAAGTAAGCCAACTCATTTTTATAAGGGCAACTATGTAAGTTCTTGTTTCAAGATAAGCTCCCGGTCATTTCGGCTGCTTCTTCTTCATTGGAAAATTACACCTGCAACTCTTAGATTATTCAACGGCGGACATAGTCTTTGCAACCTAATTCTAATGCGGTGTCCACCCGTGCGTCGACGGAATAAAAATTGACTTTACTTTTTGACTTTTTGAAAAAAGTGAAACTAATAAAATAACGCCGTGTAGCAGATTATAATCCAGATTATAATCTGGCTCAGTTGCCAAACACTCTGATATATCTCCTAGTTATATATGTAGGGCCTAATTTGTCACCTAAATCAAGATATATAGTATCTTTATTCGGTTGTTGATCTTATAAGAAATAACAACTTAAGAGATAAATTAGCCATGAGGATCAGATGGACTTTGTTTATGTAGTCCTTGCTATACATGTTTTCGTTCATCAAATTTTCATTTTCGGTTAGTTATATAATTTTAAATGGATTTATTTAGATCTATCTATTTATTTATGTTGCTCTTTGAAGTCGTTGTCGTCAAATTGTAGTGCAGGAACAGCGACGACTTGTCGGGAGTAGGTGAGACGGTGGCGATGGTGGTTGTGGCAAAAAAATGAAAAAAAAAAAAAAGATGAAGAAGGGTAAAATTAGCATTCAAAAAAATTGTTGGCCGAGCGGTACCCGATGCTTTAAATGTTGTACAATTGGATCTGAATCGTGGCATTAACAATTCAAATAAATGGCTCATATATGTGCTAGTAGTGTATTATATGCGCGTTGCATGTAAATTAGTAATAAATATTTATATTTTTTAATCAATAATACACACTTTTAGTATTTGTTAATCTTACCATATCTCAGTTCTCTCTCTCCCTCTCTTTTATAGCTTTATATTTAAGTTCTTAATAATAAAGTAGACTTTACATTTCACATACAAACTGAGTATCATTAATTTATGAATCTAATTTCATTTCAATATATATATATATATATGTAAAGGTGCATACAACTTTATTTTTATTTTTTGCAAAATCAAAATTTGAAAAGATATAAGTCATTGATTGTCGATTACAACAATTTAACTTGACAAAGAATTTTATTTTGATTTTCAGATTCATCAATATTTTTTTTTGAAAATTAGATTATTATTATTTCAAAAAAAATAAATGTTTATAATTGGTATTTTTCACTATATAATTATGTACATTTTATTATAATATTAAAAGAAGTCTCACTTCAGTGAAAAGAAGCTTAACCAAACAAATATTATGATACCATTAAATTTTAGAATAAATAGTGTCAATTTATACAATCAAAGTAATTGATATTTAAAATAAAAAAATTAGTTACATTGAAGAAATTATATAGTTATTATGTTCATTATATAATTTTAATTTGACAAAAAATTGGAGTCCATACTGGAATTAATCTTTTTTTTTTTTTGAATTATTGGAACTAATCTTTTAGGACTAAACTGACTTAAGTCAAACGTCATAAAATTACTGAGGACTTAATTGCACTAATATCAAAAAAGATTGGGTTGTATGTGAAAATTGAAAAAGTAAAAAAAATATAACCTTTATTTTAAATCTTTGATGTACTTTTGTGGACTACACACTTATAGACATCTCTTTCTAATTAGTTCATATTAAGTTCATGTTAAAATCTTCTATTTGATACCCATACTATATAATTTTCAATTTTCAAATAGCGATGATTTTATCAAAAGAAACAAACAGAAAACAAAAATAGATATGTTTTTGACAAATAGAATACCTCTTGCAACTTCTATTATATTATAGTTAGTGCTTACATCTATAGTTCATCAAGCTTATCATGTACTTAAGAAGGTTAAATTTGGAAATTAAAAAAATTGTCGTCCATTTGTACTTTGTGCTGGGAACATTACGCCATTCTAATAAGCCACGTATATATATATTTAATAAGACGTATGTATAACCATATACACAAGCGCGCACATGCTCTTAGATTCCTTAATTGCAGTCCCTTTCAGATAGTGTAATTCCCATAATGCTTTTACAGATCTTTTTGGCATTAGCAGCGAAGATATATCGTGATTCTCTTGCCTAGACTAAATAGTACTACTTACATATTCACATAATAATTTTATGGTATTATACACACACACATAGGAGTACAAGTTACTTGAACTTTTCCTATGGCTGCTCAAATGTCTAATTTCTTTGCCTCATTTTTCTCTCCATTGTACTAGTATGCACCAGAGCATCTCTGCGTATAAGCAGAGGCCAAGATGGTCAGGAAAACGCGCCAGACGGCTGTGATCTATTTAAGGGAAGCTGGGTTTTTGACACTTCATATCCACTCTATGATGAATAAGAAGAGGCATATACTTTGCCATGCACCAAAAAAGAGGTCACATTCTTTTCCGAGACATAGAACCAAAGTATGGCCGGTCTGATGATGGTGATGATGATCACAGGTTTAATGGTGAGGCATTGCTGTAGAAACCAAGGTGGAAAAGGATAATGTTTGTTGGAGACTCACTGAGTTCAAACCAGTGGGAATCAATGGGTTGCATGCTTCATGCTACGGTCCCAAATGAAAATTACAGCTTAGAGCTTGTTTGATGCTCTTTATTTGTCAAAATATGGAGAATTTAATATGAGAAAAGAAGTAGAATGTGTATTGAGAATGTAAAAAGATTTAAAATATATCGTTGTAATTGAATAATTATCAAATCAAATGTCAAATCAGTGATAGATAAAATTATAAATTGGTAAAATAAAAAACATCAAACAAACTCTTAGTGTCACGAGAAACTCTCACCACTCTTTACTTCCAGCTATTAACTAATAGTTATGCCACCACCAAAAAACTTGCAACACATTGATTTCACCACTGATCTTTCTTTCATGACCCCCCCCCCAAACCAACTTTCTTTCATGACTTGTAGGTGAACAACTATTTACACCTTTATTTGGCAAAAATAATAATTTAATTTAACAATGATAGAGTGGACAAATTAAATCAACTATTCCCTCCGCCACAGTTATTTGGTACAACTCACTTTTTAACAAGGATTAAGAATATTATTAGAGAAGTAAATTTTATGAATCTTGCTTTTAATTTACGCTTATTTAATGACTAATTTTTAAATTAATAGTTACAACTATAACATTAAACGAGGGTATGCCTGTAACATAAGATGAATTCTTCAGTATGGAAACAAGACTATAAAATTGGACTAACAAAAAAGGAAAAGTGGACTACATATAAATGGCACGGGCATATATCAAAAAGTAAATGAAAGAGGTAAAAAAAATTATCTTCTGATAACTAGTTGGCACAATTGTTACGTGTCGCCAACTATTTCCACATCTACCCTCCTCTAATTGTTACAAATCATTCAGTTGTGCAATCTTAGTATCCAAAACTGAATAATAAGATTTTGTGGAAAATGATCATTTCCCCTCCTCAAAAATGTACCAGCTAAAGTAACCAGGGATGATTATGGGTTATATTACGAGCCAAATTTCTACTAGAACCCTCATGTGTCTTCATCAAATCTAAATTTTCAAAATTGTGAAATCTAGTTAATCATGTGACACCATCACATAAAGGATGCATATATTAATACCAGTCTTGCAATTACAAGTGATAAAGATATCATAGTACTAATCAGGTTTTCTTATTCTTTTCTCCCGTTTTCTTTGTCATGGAAGGACTATGGTCTCTCGATCTCCTTCTTGAAAATTGGGTTTATTATAAACCTCGAAAACAGAGTACTGAAACTTGACACCTTAAGCGGAAGTGAGAAATGGAAAGCTGATGTACTCATCTTCAACAGTTGCCACTGGTTGTTCCACACTGGCCGCCTTCAAGCGTGAGTTCAGCCAATGCGTTGTGGGTACTGCAGAAAAAATAAAATCCACTGAAGATATTGGTTTTGCACTGCAGATGGGACTACTATGAAATTGGTAACAACACAATCAAAGACAAAGACATGGATTGGATGGAAGCATACAAGAGATCTTTGACCGCTTGGGCTGATTGGGTTGATTTTAAAATCAATACTACCAATACCAAAGTGTTTTATCAAGGAATTTCCACTGTCCATTGTCAGTAAGCTATAATGCCAATTCATTAGAGAGTAACTACACGTCCTTTCTTACCTGTTGCATATTTGCTGTTTATCAGTGGCGGGGATTGGAATGAACCAGAAGTAAAAGATTGGACAAGACAATCTAAACCAATTGACAGATCAAATTTCCCAGGTACCAGACCTGCAGGTGATGCAATAGTGAAAAGTGTATTGAGTAGTATGAAACAACCGATTTACCTAACTGACATTGTTTTACTCACCCACTTGAGAAAAGACGGACATCCATAAGCATATAATGATGGGGCGCTGGATTGCAGCCACTGGTGCCTTGTGGGCATCCCAGATACTTGGAATCAACTCCTGTACATTATACTCATGGAAAAGTAAATTTTCAAAATTTTAAATGTGTTTTTTTAACTATGCAGTAAAACTTAGAACGATGGCTCATATCTCAAGGAAAAAAATATTGAGCAGATTGATTTTCCGATAGTGTTACTAGGTCCCGCTAGCCGAAGAGACCCATGGAAGTAAATGCACTTAGTAAACCGAGTGAATGTGTGTGGGTGTTTCTCTGAGGTGAGTTAAAACTTGGAAAAGATGTCCAACGGGGGAGTGAAGAACTTGAACGTCTAGTTGGACGCTCTAAGTGTTGACGGTCACCGTTACTTTTTCGTCCCAGAGATTGGGGAGGAAGTTGAAGTTGGGTTGTGCTGGCGAAGAGCTATAATATTAGTCTCAAAATATAGGAGTTGTGGCTTGTGAGGGTAGCGACTAGAGTGGTTTGGACTCCATGGTTCGGCTAGTGATGTGCTGGTTCGCAACGAAGAAAGAAGAGACGGTGGTGGGCACTGCTACAGTGCAACGTGAAATGGAGAAGAAAGAAAGCCGGTATTGGGAATCTTTTATGTATTAAAATTACATAAATGCCCAGAACGATGTTTTGGTGTGTAGCAAAGGTATGAATAGGATATTTGCCTTTTCATTTTCTTATGTGATGAAAGACTAGTTCAAATAATACAAGTCATGTTTCAATTAAAAATAATTTTGCCATAAAAGATCTGAAAGATATGAATTTTGATTGAACAAAGAAGTTTAAAAAAAGTCCATTAAGCAAAGCACAATATGAAGCAAAATAATGCATCTGTGTTTCATTAAAAAAATTCCCCCCCCCTCCCTGATATATTTACAAAGTATGAACTTTTATGAACATTAAAGTTGGGAAATGTGCATTAAAAGCTTGTATTTTTGTAACAATTTATCCTATTTTCTATCCTATATACTTATTTCTCGAAGCTGTAAATTTTTTGGTCCGCCACACCTTATATCAAGGAAGCTCTCAAATAGTTACCCGATTATCATTATTATTTGAAAGCATTGATTGATTATCTTAAACAAATAATAATCTTTGTTTTCTTATAAACGATCATAATGGTATTTGTTATCAATTTTGACAAAGAATGGGTATTTTATAAATTTAGCATAATAACTTATTATGTAACTTGACTTTTAAAATTACAAGAATGGGCTTTAAAGTATAGAGCTAAAATTTTGCAATGATTTGAGCATATTTATAGTGTCAGGGTTGTATTCAATCTAAACTTCTATAAACTTTTAATAATTTTTTTTAATGGATGACTTTTGTAGAATTCTTAGGATCTTTTAGACTTTTGTGGATTTGATGAGATTTAAGTAAGAACTTATATGGACTTTTCTTAACTTTTATTTAAAAACCTTGCAATACATTTTGAGATTTCAGATATTTATTTTGAAAACATATTATAAAATATAATATTATGTCGAGCGACTTTTGTAAATGAGCAGTTACATATCAATAAAATTATTTTCAAATGAAAAATCAGGTTGCTATTAAAAAAATTATAAAGTTTTATAACATCGTAAAATTCATAGTCTTATCTAAAACCAAAAAAATATAATTCATAATTTCAGTATCACTGTATAACAAAAAATAAAATATCACATACGCTCCCAACTAAATGGGAAAATAAAATCGGGACAAAGAACTAGCAGGACCCAGCGTTCTAAAGAGGCAGATTTGTCTCCAAATTTTGGAGACATCCCACCTCAATCATTTTGAGCCTAATTGCACAATAGTCTATTTATTATATATTAAAATGAAAAAGTTGGTCATCACTTTTTCCCGCCTAAAGTTATTCATTGAGGAGTCCTTTTATATTAATATCTTTTCTGACTAACATCTAATCTTTTCCTAAAGTTATTGCTAGGATAATTCCTTTTGGATAGCACTGTAATCTTTTGAATAGCACCGTAATCTTTCCTAAAGTTATTACGTAAGAAGTCCTTTATTTTAATATCTTTTCCGAATAACATCCTAATCTTATCCTAAAGTTGTTGCTATGATGCCAAAATCTATGCGGTCTGATGGCCTTGATTCCCCTTCCCTCCAATCGCCTTGTAATTAAAAAAAAAAAAAAGGTTATTTTTAGGATAATACTTTTTGAGTATCCTAATTTTTTGAATAATACTGTAATCCGTAAATAGATATTGAGCACATAAGGCTACAAATAATTATTCTAACATCATGTTACTTTTTTAAAGATTATATATACACACACACATATATCAATTAATGTTAAGATAAGCCCCCAGGGGCACAACTTGTCTGGAAGGCAAATCAACGCAAAGGCTCACTTCCAGTGGCAGGGTAGGGGTTTGAAACCCACCAAACGCACATGGATTCAATTATCATCTTATGGTGCAGGAGATGTGGCAGATGGCCCATTGTTTACAGCAGTGTACAGTCTGCAGAGGGAACCAGGATCCATTCAAAGCATGTCCTGTGATTTACCTTCTTCAGGATTCTAGAGGCGGGGTACTATAGGGCCAGGATTAGTCCGCAGCAAGCTGGGATACCTGGTGCCAATAAAAAAAATTAATGTTAAAATAAAATATCATCGGTATTATGGGTACCTATAGAGAATAAAATATCTATATATCTATATATTAAAATAAGAAAGTTAGTCAATATTTTTCCCTACCTAACATCAACATTTTTTCCTGCCTAAGTTATTACTCAACGAGGTAATTTTCTTTAGATCGGAAGAGCACACGTCTGTAATTAGGGATGGCAACGGGTTGAGTTCGAGATAGACACGTCCCTACCAACCAAACATTTTTCCTACCCTTTCCCAACCCTAAACCTGCCAAAATTCGAAATAGATCAGGTTAGCTCAGGTTGTAAGGCAGATTGGTTGGAATTTTTGACTTGCTTACTAACTCATTTAGATTTTCTTACTTTTTTTTATTGTTTGTCCTTTTTTCTCCATATTTTTTATTTGTTTTTAAATTTTTTTATATTTAAACAAGGTGGGGCAGTTTCAGTTGAGCCTAACCCGACCCACGACCAAAATTTCCCCTAAATGACCTACCCCACCCCTGTCAACCTGCGGCGTGTAAAAAAAATTTCCCCGTTCGTATCAGTAACCCCACGGGTTTTGAGTCGGGTCGGTCTAAACTGTCATTCTTAACAGTAATCTTCTGAATAACATATTAATATCCAAATAGGTATGAAGCACATAAGGGTGCAAATAATAATTATTCTAAAATTGTACTAATTTTTTAAAGATTATATATTTATTATTTATTATACTAAAATATTAGCAATATTATGGGTGCTTACAGAGCTTACGATATCTATATGGTAAAATAAAATAATTGACAAACATTTTTTCCCGCCTAAAGTTATTATTTAATGAGTCATTTTCTTTTAATATCTTTTCCGGAAAACACTATAATCTTTTCCTGAAGTTATTAATGCTAGGAGAATGTCTTCTGGATAATACTGTAATATTTTGAAGAGCACCGTAATCTCTAAATGGGTACTGAGCACATAAGGGTAGAAATAATTGTTCTAAAATCATGTTACCTTTTTAAAGATTATATATCAATTATTTGGTAGACTAAAATATCAACAGGTATTATGAGTACCTACAGAGAATAAAACAAGATACTATCCAGTTAAAAAGATTTGTGTAGTAGGTACAATGCTATAGGTATGAAATTTTTTATTCGAAATGGTTATAGAGTGGATACAGGTACCATGGGTGCGTGCCCAATGCACAATATTAGACCATTAACTAATAATATTGAATAAGTTAAACGATTAAGTACAATATTGTAAAACATTAAACATGTACTTAAGTGAGTAATTATTAATGCAACATTAATTTAATGCTCTTCCGATCTAAATCAAAACTTTATATTTACTAATTTTGTTATACAAATTTGATGGCGGGTAATTGTTCAACATCTTATTGTGTATTATTGATTTTTTTTTTTTGAATTAGTTTTCCCGGCACACACGGGTGAAAGGCTAATATTGAATTAGTTTGAAGAGAACTTGTTCTAGTGGTAATAAAAAGGATTTTAGATTTTTACGTGTCAATAAAAATTAATTTAAAAAAATATATGAAAAATTAAGTTAACAATAATGGGTTACAAGGTCCATCAATTTATGCATAATCGTAAAGTTTACATATATTTTAACAAAAACAAAATTAGAAGGTCGAAGTTGTGGTTTCACTACCCAAAATAATAATAAAGATAATTTCCTCAACTGGGATAAATAAATATTTACAATGTTAGCGTGGATAAATAAAGCAAAAGGTTGTTATCTTTATAATCTCTTCTGGGTACAAAAATAATTATTGATAATGCACTAATAATTGATAATGTACTAAGGACCCATTTGAACGTAACTCGAGAGTTAGAATATATGAACTAAGAATTAAAAGCACAATGCTTGGTTCAATATGTTTAGCAGTTATGAAACAATTACAAGTCTACCACGTGATTATCTTATTTAGTATATAAAATTGGGAAAAAAAATCATATACTTCAAGAGTGCTCTATTAAAGTACTCCAAACTAATGAGTAATCTGAACGTGAGTTCTTAGACTCTATTTTTTAGACCCTTAAACTAATGTGTAAATCGTTGACTGGTCTGGAGTACCTGATATTTTCTCGTAAAATTGTGGTATTGCCAATAAATTATGGAAATTGTACTAATGACATATATGTAAATATGTAATTAATCAAAAATAAAATAATTCCATTCAGCAACTTAACAATATTTATATCAATAAGTTATATGTAGTATTCCACCTGAAAAGATTTTGGTAATCCACATGTCAATTTTTAATTTTACATATAAATGTACGAATGCAAGGCTAAAAATTAAGATGAAAAAATGATAGCATAAATAACTGAACAAATGCAATGCTAAAAATTAAGATAACAAAATGATAGCGGTTATATTCTTGGAGAAATTTTCTCCACAACCAGTGACCGGATCATTGTTGTAGATATATAACACCCACATACACAAATATATGTGTGTCTATATATAATGCCATTGAGAAGTTTATATATAAATTAAAAAGATAGATATAATAAATTCAATTAACAGAAAAATATCTTTCAATAATAATTATCTAACATCATCACAAAAGCAGCTAGCACTAGCTTGTTTTATCAAATTAATTAATTAACTAATTAATCAATCAATTTTCAATGGGACACTTCTAATTCGAAAACATCTTGACACACATTTACTTTGAGAAGAGTCCACATGGAAGTACAATACTCTTCTCAGGTTGCTTTGAGAAGATGATGCTATTCTCCGACAACAGTAGTCAGAAAAATAATTAGAAGGGCCGTATGCACGTCTCATATTAAGACATGTAGCAAAACCTACATGATTTTCCTATGTAGTTTTGTTGTCTGAGATAAGCTCAAAGTAGTATATATAATCTACAAAATCTAATAATAAAAAACCAATGAGGAACTGCAAGTATCACTGGAAGAGTCCACATGACGTCGAGATATAAGAGAGTTACGAGAACTGTCAATGGCAAGTCAATGAAGAAAACACAGGTAGTTGAGAGCCAAACCATCAATATACTTCTAAACTTGTTTACAACTCCTTCGACCAAGCTAATTACATTTTTCATTGCTCGAATTCAATGAAATATTTTGTCTTTTGTTGAATTGATGAAATATTTCAACTTCAGAGATAAATTGTACAATATTATACTTGTCACCAAAAATCAAGGTAGTATTTTTAATCGATTATTGATCTTATCGGAAATAACAACTTAAGAGATAAACTGGCCCTGAGGATTAGATGGATTTTCCTTGGTACACATGCATGTTTTCGTTCATCCAATTTTCATTTTCGGTTAGTTATAAGTTTAAATGATTTATATCTATCTTTTTTATTCATGAATATAAATTGT
>CAVNYN010256297.1:0-13501 GCA_963692815.1 Nyctanthes arbor-tristis | reverse complement strand
TCCACTTCTGATCACCAAAAGTACTAAAATACCCGATTCGGTCGAGAGTATTTATTGCAAGCAGATTAAACCGCATGTCAGGAATATGCCTCATTCACCTGGAGACAAATTAGGATATACCCCATATTTGTCTCCAGGTGAATGTCACCGATCCCCATGATTTTGGAATGTGAAGAGTTAGCCACATTTCACTGGCCATAATCACCTGCTCTGTATGTAGTAAACAACTCAATATTTCTGCAAACATGGTATGAGGCACCACTATCAACATGCCACTCAGTAAGAGGGTCTCCAACATGCAGGCATTGACCCACTCCGCAGGTGAGTACATCACTAGTCACCATACCTACAGTATTTTCCTTCTCTTTCTTCTGATTATTACCCTCCTTCTGCTCTCTCAACCAAATTCTGCAATTTCTTTTATAATGACCCTCTTTGCCGCAATGATAACAAGTCTTCTTATCTTTTGACTTCGACCTGCCTCTAGACTTGCTGTGACGCCTTTGCCCTTTATTCTTATTTCTTCCTCTGTGATCATCTGAAACAAGAGCCAATGTATTATCTGAACCCACATGCAATCCTGAAGATTTCCTCCTGATTTCCTCATTCTGCATACTGTTCTTCACAGAATCCATAGATAACACACCATCTGAAGCAGAGTTACTTATTGTCACAACAAATGTCTCCCAACTGTCTGGCAAAGAACTTAAAAGCAGTAATGCTTTCAATTCATCCTCGAGAGTCATTCCCATTGTCACCAGATGATCCACAACATTCTGAAAATTATTCAAGTGCTCTGTCACGCTCGTATCGTCCTTATATTTCATATTGACCAAGTCTCTGATCAGAAATGACTTTCTGGCTGCAGTTTTCTTCTCAAACATGGACTCAAATTTAGTCCACAATTTATTTGCATCTGTCTCCTGTGCCACATGATGAAATACACTATTATCCACCCACTGCCTTAAAGTCCCAATAGTTTTCCTGTGCAATTTCTGCCAATCCCTATCTTCCATATCTTGCGGTTTAGAATCATCACCATCAATAGGATCATGCAAATCCTTACAATAAAGGATATCCTCCATCCTAGGTTTCCATGTCACCCAATTGTGATTGGTAAGCCTGATCATAGCACTACTAACTGGGTCATCCATTTTAATCCACACAATTGAACTTGGCTCTGATACCACTGTTGGGAATTTAACCAATTTTCCTAAACCCGTGTGATTAAAACAGGCAATCAATATATCAAACAATAATATATGTGTGGAAATTTAAATAACACCAGGAATTATTTAACGTCGTAAAACCCTCCAATGAGAAGGGAAAATCGACGGGGCAAACCGACAACTCCACTATCACCAAATAATAATGGGAATACAATGTTTATCCTCTCAAGATTATCGCCCTAAATCAAGAGGTAATCACACACTACCACAATCACGCAACACCGTCAAGAACCATATTCTTGGCACCACAAATAACTCATCTAACAATAGATGGAACCCAATAATCAACAACAATAAAAGATGAGGAAAAATATCACCTAACTCCGTTCCAAGAATTAACTTGGAGAAACCACCGTTTGAAGAAATCGAACACCAAATCAAATGTTGAAGAATCTTATTCCAAGCAATAAAATATAAGGCTGAATTTTCCTCTCCAAATCCCACGAATTTCCGTGCGTAATTTTGTGACTTTGCTGCCTTTTCCCATGCGACTTTCGTATCCGCCTTTCTTGGTTTCAGTTTCCTTTTAGCTGCAACTATTTTTCTCCTGTTTCCATTTCCTTTTATTTTTCCCAGCCTTCTGCCACTTCTTACATATGCATCAACATATATATATATATATATATATTTAAACAAAACTAAATCCTAGTAGGTTTAGGATTTCGTGTCCCTCAAGACTTCTAATTTTATTCAGCCAAATTTTATAATTCATCCTCCAACTTTTGTCTTGTGTTTAAGTTGGGTATCATTATGTGCTGGACCCGACCAACATCCAACATATAGCACAGAAGGCTATGAAGAGCCACGATGTCGCAGATTTCCTTACAAACCACCCTTGCGTAAACATCCCACTAGAAGTTGAACACTAAAGCCTTGCAACTTGTGCTTTGATGGAGCTAAGACATTGAAGGAAGCTGAAGCTGGAGTGGTACTGGTTGATCCCAGACGACATATTAATATCAGTTTCACTTTATACTAATAATTAGGCCGAGCCTAGAAATATTACTAGGTACGGGCATAAAGAGTGTCTCCGTCAAATGGGGAGTCACATTTAGTGATATATATCAAATATGTGGATCCTTTCCATGATGGCACGGTATGAGATGCCCTTAGACGAATTCGACCAGGTGGATGTGCAAAGGTATGCATAACAGCTGGCCAATAATCTTGCACAAATACCCTCAGGATTCACAAGTGGAAAAATTGAAGGACTAGTACACCAATGTGGGAGTACATAGAAAGAGAAAAAAACATACAAGATACGAATTTGATGGATTAGAGGACAAAAATCTTGGAATATTTACAGAATCTAAGTGCAAGAGTAGATAGGCAAGTCAAGTTAACAGCGAAAAACTTGGCGTTATAATTGAAGACACACTACAAAAGAAGCATGCTAATGGAGTGTTATAGAAGTGTGTGTGTGTTTAGCAAAAGTAAGATATGAAGATTGTTCAAGCGGGAATCAAGATGAGATGGATAATAATAATAATAATGAGTAGATATTTTTGGCCAAAGATGGGCGCCAGAGACATGGCCCGATCTAAAGAGCTCTGTCTAGGGAGATAACCTCCATTATCAAACCATGGCAGTTGAGGTGACACATGATTCAATTATCAACTTCATCTGAGAACATATCATCTACATATTTGGAATACCACAGACTCTAATTGTGGATCATATTTGGAAGATGAATGAAGATAATCCCACACAGTGGCATGAGCACTTAATCCAAGTGAAGCGCGGTGGTTTATAGGACATCTGCTCATGTAAGCACTAGTGTAATCCCATTCTAGCTAGCTTATGGACAAGTATGGTGTTCTACCAACACAAACGAGAGTGCAGTTTACAAAACCATGACGGGGCATACCATCTTCAAAGCCAATAAAATCATCCTACTAAAAATACACCTCAAGAATTGTGATAAGATATTCAATATATATTTTGCACAAGTTAAATATGATAGAATCATTTTGATGAATTTTAATATGCACCAGCCCACATGTAATAATTTGTATTAAAAAAGTAATTAATTTTCACAACCAAGTTAAAAGATTCCATAGCTCATTAATTAGATAATTTTTAAGAGAATAGTCTCGATCTAGCACCACATGAAACTAGATCGAGATTATGTGAAAATTATTTAGTGCTATTTATTGGTTTTTCATGACGCAAGTAGATGGTCCCATTTTTAAAAGTAACAAATAATATGTCCGGCAGCCATTTATAATAGGACTCTCGTGAGTTAATTATTTGAAATGACACTTAACTTTTAAAAATATTATTTCAAATGTCATTATACTTTCAAACTTATTTCAAATGTCATTAAACTTTTTAAAAAGTTGTCTATGATGCCATTATACTTTAAAACTCACTACACTTACAACTTAACTTATAAAAAACTTACCTCATTCACCATTCAATCAATACTGAGTTAAAAACTAATGAAGAAAAAATATGAAAAAAAGATTTACTGTATAAATTATAAATTTTCTAATAAAATAAAAATACCTGATTTCGAGAAATTTAAGGGTAAATCGAGTAAGATTTTGATAAGTTCAATGGTTAGTGAGATAGTTCTTAAGTATAATTGCATATGAGATAACTTTTGAGAAGTGTAGTAACATTTGAGATAAATTTTAATATACAGTGACATATAATATTACTTTTGAAAGGTTCACTATCATTTGAAATAATTAACTCGACTCTCATCAAATAATCTATTTGACACCTCACAAACACATAATTTCAAGCCACTATTTTTTACTTTCTAGCCAACTTTAACCAAGCAATCTTACCACATAACAAAAATTCAAAAAGATGTGAGTAAACCAATGTAAAGAATATAGTAATTGCCTCACTATTGGTGGAGGATGAATTGTCTAATATGCGGTGTTTGCGTTTACTCGTTGGGTGCCATAAAGAATGACAGCTAGAACATTTGCTACTCCTTCAATCTTGCAAAGATAGTCTCTCATTTCATTTTTCACATATATATTAAGAAAACTCAATTTATTGTGGGTAATTATCACCACTACAAAATTTGATTGTAACACCACGTTTTATCGAGTTACTAAAATAGAAATTAACAAAATGGCTTAAATAACTGTCATATTACACACCATACCTTTGTTCTTCCCATTCCTCTCTTAGTTATATACACCACAAACACTATACATAAAAACCCCAATCTAAATTCAAATTAATTGAAAATTCATGAATCAAAATGTGTGTGAAAAGTCTAACTAAGGGCTAGTTTAGTCCTTTCAGGAGGGGTCTTCACCATCTAAGCGGTGCATATCTGGCAGTGATTTCTTGGCCAGAATAGTGCTGTTTCTTGCTTAATCTTCATCTCTTTGATTGGAAATTCAATTCTATTTTGGGTAATAGTGACATTGCTAAGCTATGTGCTAAACTCTCCTTGGACGACGAGGTTGGCCCTGCCATGCCGATAGACGGCAGGTCACTTGATGCATGGAAGATATAACTGAATTGGTGTTTAATTGGAAAGCTATGGGGCTGTAAACATGGGAACAGAGAAGGAATTGAGAACACGATGAAATTCATTTGGCACATTGAAGGATCTGTCAGAGTAGAAAGTACAGAAGTTGCAAACGTCTTCATATTCACCTTCGATAAGGAAGAAAATCGCATGAGGTTCTTCAATAGAGGACCTTGGAGCTTCAACAAGTAGCTCTAACTTAGCCAGCTGGGATTGGCGATTTGGAGGCAATTAATTTCAAATTTGTATCATTTTGTGTTGAAATTTTGAATGTTCCTATGGCCCTGAAGAATGTTGCTAAAATAACCATTGGTAATGTTGAGATGGTTGATGTTGAGGGGAGTTTGATGAGGGTCCAAGTTAGAGTCGATGTTGGGAAGCCATTAAAGAGAGTTATTAGAATTGTGATTGGGGATAATAGGGAAGACAGAATGTTGCTTTTTCATTACGAACGACTCCCTGAATTTTGCCATGGCTGTGGGATTATTGGTCATCGAGTGATCGAATGTAGGGAGGCCACTATCCATGCTATGAAATCAGTAGAGGAACGGACATATAGAGAGTAGCTGTGTGCGCCCAAGGTTGGTGGTCAAGGAGAAATCAGTCAGGTAGAAGTGGAGGGCTACAAAGACAAAACTTAGCAACACTTAATGGACGAGAGGAGTGGAATAATCATGGATGTCGGCTTTCTGAATCTTTACCAACCAACCAAAAGAATTCTGTCCTTGACATCATTAGATTGGGAAACCAGATTGTACCAGAGCACAATAACCACAAGTTACACAATAGTAATTCGAATGCTGAAGCTATGCTGACGGAAAATAGTGGGGTTGTGGATAAGGGGCCCATTTCAGAGACGCAATTGGCCAGAAGTGGAGCTAAAAAAAGGGTAACTGGAAGAGAATGGAAAGGAAAATAGAAGAGAGACCTATTGCATTTTCTAATCCCTGCCAAAGGAAGGAGCCCGAGGTAGAACACGTTGGAGATATAGGAGAAAGTCAGGTACTCGAGAAGGATTAGGCCCTCAGCCACCTTAAGTGACATATTCGAACAACGAAGGCTACAAATGGAGATGCTATGCAAGGACTTGATGGAAGAGTGAACAAGAAGCACAAGGAAGATTCTTCAGAAAATATACAAACCTTCATCCAACTAGCGAACCCTAGCTAGCCATGAATTGTTTATTTTGGAACTTGCAGGGCACGAGGGGCCACGTCACGTCATTTTCTCTACTGAATCTTATCCGTATACACTTCCCAACTCTCCTTTTATTTATTTATTTTTTTTTTTGGGGTAAGATGTGACCTTTTGGCTCCAATGCCATGTACCTTAAAAATAAAGTGGGCTTTGAATCTTAGTTTTGTGATGGACGGTGGAGGCCAAAGTTGTGGACTCATTTTAATGTGGAAATCAAATTGCAATGTTTCTATTCAATCCTACTCCCAATGACATATTGATGCTATCATTGAATGTAATAATATTGTCGTCTTACCGGATTCTATGGGCATCCTAGAGTCGAATACTGTTGTTTCTCATGGGAGTTATTGAAGTGCCTTAGAATCATTAATACATTACATTGGATTTGTGGCCGGGATTTTAATGAAATTACGTTAGTGTTTGAAAAAGAAAGGGCCACAGTCAGGCTGGAAACACAGATGGAGGCCTTCAGAGACACTTTTCTGGAATGTTTACTTGAGGATGTTGGCTTTGAGGGCCCTAAATTCACATGGAATAATAAAACCGCATGGCAAACATTTTGTCCAAGAAAGGTTAGACCAATTTTTATGGGATGAAGCAGCAAAGTCCTTATTTTCTAATGTAAAAGTGACCCATCTTGACTTTATGGGTTTAGATCATAGGCCCATCCTCTTGAAGCTTGATCAGCCACACAAAGTGGATGTAAAAAAGGGAAGAAGCAACCAATTCCGTTATGAGCCATGGTGGATTAAAGAAGATGGATACATGAATATGGTCCAAAACTCGTGGAAACAGTAGAAAGCCAATTATGGCCGGCCTGATTCCATTTCTAGATTATTGAGCATTTTGGGAAATTGTTGCAATGATCTGAGCTCATGGAGTAAATCTTCCTTTGGGGACTAGAGAAAGGAACTTTGGGCTCTTCAAAATGAACTGTCACATCACTACAATAGTAACAATGCTAGAGAGAAAATGGCCGACATATGTGAACTAGAGAAAAGACTTCAGGGTTAAGAGAGAAAATGTATTGGCAACAGCACTCCAGAATATAATGGCTCAAAGAAGGGGATAGAAATACAAGGTTTTTCCATTCTAAAGCTTCAGCTTGACAAAAGAAAAAAATCAGATCCTTTCTTTGCTTGACGATAATAGGGAAGAGAGAACATCATAGGTAGATATTGCCTCATGTATACAAGGATACTCTGAGAAATTGTTTACTAGCTCTTTTCCTTTACCTAATCTACTGGAGTTGGTGGTTCAAGGCATTCGCACATCTCTTTTAGCCTCCGACGTTACTTATCTTGATCAACCTTTCATGAAGAAGGAAGTAAGGGAGGCAGTCAAGTCATTGGATCCTTCAAAGCCCACGGACCAGATGGCCTTCATGCAATTTTCTACCAGACCCATTGGGATCTCATCAGTGAAGACAGTTCAAACATTTGCCTCTAGAGCCTGAATAATGGTGCTTTATTTGTAAGTCTTAATTTTACCAATATTGTTCTTATTCCTAAAAAAAAAAGAAATGTGTTAAGGTTGCTGACTTTCACCCAATTTCTTTATGTAATGTGATTTATAACATTATTTCTAAAACCATTACCAACAAACTTAAGAAGGTTCTACCAACTCTCATTTAAGAAAATCAGAGTGCTTTTGTTGCAGGCCGCCAACTCACTGACAATGCTTTTACTGCCTTTGAATGCCTGCACTCCCTATAGAAGAAAAATAATGGGAACAAAGGCTTCCTTGCATTGAAGCTAGATATAAGCAAGCTATACGACAGGGTGGAATGGTGTTTCATTGTTAAAATACTTGAAAAATGGGTTTCTCAACTCATTGGCAACAGTTAATCATGAGGTGTATCTCTTCTTCTAGCTTTTCCTTGGTGATTAATGGCCAAGCCAGAAGAAGCATTACGCCATCTAGAGGTGAAGGAGTTGTTGTTTCCTTTGTCTCTCTTTTGGCCTAAAATCGCTAACACATTTTGATCTTAATTGGGTTGGTTTTGATGTTGATATGTGTTTTCATCCTGGCCGTTGGTTATTTTATTGATTTAATATAAAAGGGTTTTCCCTTTTATTTTCTAGGATACACACTGATATTATTTTGGCCACCTTCTTCTCGTTGTTGTTTTCTCTCAAACAGTTCTTAGGGTTTTTTGAGTTTACTTTGTGTAATCTCTTGTTCCCGTTGTGGTTTCTATCTCTTGGTGAGGTTAGGACTGGTTGTAAAGGTCTGTTACCTTTTTGGTTTCAGCCTTAGGTTTGAGGGATTTGTATGAGTGTTTGTGAGGGCGATTCTAGTGTTTTTTGCCATTGTAATCTTTGATTGTTGCCTAGTGAAATTGAGTGTGAATCCTTCTAGGGATTGTTCGACGGTAGTCTATTCTGGATTCCCCTAAAAAGGATCTGGGATTTTCTTCCAGGCCTTAGAGCTGAAAATTCTTGGTGTTTTTCGATTCTGCTTTGCTGTTTTCTTGCACTCTCTCGCTTAATTCACTACAATGGTATCAAAGCAATTACGTGAATTGGGTAGAGTGTTCGCGGGATTGAGTAATTTCTAGGTTCTCCAATTAGAGATCGACCGGAGTAGTTCCATATTTGAAAAGGTTGTGATGATCTTGAGTAGATCCTTGAAGTGTTGTGTTCGCCTAGGGTTTTACTTTTGTCTATCGAAGTTCTACAAAAACCCTAGGGTTTCAGTCTGGTCCTATCTTTCCAATAATTTATGCTTTGATTTTGATATATCTCGATTTTATTGGTTTTTCCTTTCTCTGAGATCTTCTCTTTTCAAACTTCCTTTGTCTTGGGTCTCTTACGAGGACCCCTAAATCTGAGGGAGAGGGTTGCTTCTCTTTTATTGGTTTTCATTCTTATGAGATATATCTTGATTGAATCTATTTCTCTAAATAAGTATTTTGTGATTGGAATTGTTTGAGATAGTTCTGTGATCTATTTCTGTGTGTATTACTATATGTCTGGTAATTCATATTTCCGTGATATCTATTGTCACTTCTCTCGATGGCAACTTCTAAAGTTGAATTTGAGGTTTGGACTGACAAAGGGGATTTCAGTCTCTGGCAGAGGTGTGCTACTGCCGTTGATAACACATGGTAGGCATAAATTAGTGCTTACAAAAGGTAAGAACTTGATGAGTTAGCCTGGAGTACTGTTTTTCTGCACTTATCTGATGTTTTACTAAGGAAAGTGGGTGAAACCACTACTACTCATGCTCTCTGGAATAAACTTGAAGAATTGTATTTTACTAGAACAATTCCTAATAAATGTTTTCTGCTAAGACAATTTTTTGCCTACAAGTTTGATGCATCTTTAGATCTGGAGTCCAATTTGGATAAGTTTAATAAACTCATACCAGACTTATCTGATTGTGAGGAAAAAATTTCTGAGGATCATCTGTGTGTTGCCCTATTAAATGTTGTAGGTGATAAATATAAAGAAGTGAGTTATTGGTCGCGTGTCGAATGCGCCAAAATAATAAATACCTTACTCAACTAAAATTAAAATCATTTGTAGAAGCGGAGAGTAAGGTCGAACCCACAGAGAACATTGGATAAATCTAAGTGTTTAGTGTCAACTAGTGAAAATGGGGTTTTTATGGTATTAAACTAGAACTAATAAAAATAAAAGCATAAAGTAAATAATGAATGTTTATGAAGACAAGTAAAAAAATAAAAACATGAATATTAACTCTGGTTCTTGGTTTAGTTGTGCACTTCACATAAAAGATAGTAATCAATAGCAGCACCGTTCCTACTTTCTTGTAAAACCATCAACTCCAGGTAACAAAAAGTTCTGCAACCCGGATTTTCCCTTAAGTGTATCTAGATGAGTACACGTTCTTTCAATCAGACCTAATTGTTTGGACAACCCAGAATAAGTTAATCTAAATAATAACTTCACATGATCGATCTATTTAACTTAGGTTGTGTTATCCCTAATGATTAGTCGCTACTTGAGAGTTAGGATAAACAACAATGAAGGATTGAATTCCCAAATCTAGCTATAGAACATTAATCATTCAGCGTAGTAGGCCTAAACTAGGTCAAATAATTAATATTCATAATCATAGAAATTAAAATAACACAAGCAATTTCACAAAAGAGCAAGAAATAACGTTACTAATATCGATTAATTAAGAACAAGAAGTAGCAACAAGATCTCCTTGAACCGGAGGAAGGGAAAAGTTAGCCTCGAGTGCTCACTCGGGAAAAACTTCCTCCAACTTATCTTTGATCAAAAGAAAATAAATCTATGAAGTTGTGTACCTGGGGTTCTCTGAGATATGACTCTTGTATAGGATCTAAAAATCCCTAAAAAAAAAATCTAAAAATCATGTACAAACCAATCCACAAAAGAAGTTCTAAAGGAACAAGGAAAATAAAAGAAAAATACGAAACAGGACGGTACGGCCACCCTAAAGGTTCTGCCGCTGTTTGCTGGTACTGTGCGGCCGCATGTACATGCTGTGTGGCCGCACAGCTTCATGCCCTTTTTTCCTTTTATTTCAGTCATACTTGATGTCTTAGTCCCCCAAGCTCCAAAATCATTGCAATGTGCGCCCGTTCTTGATTCTTTTTATTTATTTCCTTTTTCCTATAACAAATAAACAAACCATATATAAATAATCATTTTAATAGAATAAAACACATAATAAAATATGAGTATGGAGAAATTAAACAATCTCTAATAAAGCACCTATCATATTTCCCCACACTTAAACCATTGTTTGTCCTTAACCAATACACAAAACAAAACTCAAAACACAAACACAAAACATTAGGCTCTCCCGTCACACACACAAGGCAAACAACTCACCATTATGCTCATGAAAAATCAAGGCAGCTTGCCTAATAAAAGCAATGCAAGAGTTATGAGAACTTTTTTTTCCTTTTTTTTTTTAATATACAAATAAAAACTAAACCCTTTGAAAATCGTAAAATTTCATGAACAAGGATACTCAAGCAACCTTCAGAATCATGAAAATTAACTTATACCTGGAATAGCATAAACCAGATAGGCTGATCCTCACAGATAAATCCACTTTTCACTCAAGTGTTTAAGGGTTAAGTGTTTACGCTCAAAATTCTTTCCACAAGAGAGTTCTACCATAGGCTTGCAAGATTTCTCATTCTCCACCACTTAGGTTAAGGCTGTGCAAACGGATTTCAGTCCCGGGTTTTTGAAGGACCAAGACCGGACCAAACATCTTCGGTTCGGTCCCGGTCTCGGTCCTAAAAATAGCAAGCCCAAACGGTTCCGGTCCCGGTCCCGATTCGGGCTCGGGTAATGAATTCGGTTTTTTTCAGCTTTTTCGGGCTTGTGAAAAAATTTTTCTATAGACTTAGTAACGTAAAAACACATATAAACAAAGTTTAGAATAAATAAATAGAAGAGCTTTATACGCAACAAAAGTATTAACATGCCTCTGTAATGTAGAAGCACTATACTTACTTGTATTTCTCATTTTTTTTTTTATTTTAACAAATCTAAAATTATTAAATATTTGAAGTATATATCCTAAATTGCAAAATAAATGTAAAAATCATAAATATTATATATACTTTATAATTTTAATAATTTTACAATACAATTTTGATATTTTCAAAAGATAAAAGATAGATAATTTCTACTTTATTATACATTTATAGGGATTAAATATTACAAAAATGATGTAATTGTCAGAAATAAATAACATTACAACTTAAAATAAAAGCAAGAAAATCAATTTTACATTTTTTTACCAATAAGAAAACTAGTTAAATAAATAAAAAGATGTATAAGCACAAATTCTCCACTTCTATATATAAATATATTTATATATATTATATAATAATAGCATGTAACTTAAATAGAGTCAATAAATATATTCTAAATCTGAACAATTTTCTTTAACAAAATCCTTACAATGTTGCAAATTCTAGTAATATTATATATTAAGACAATTATTCTTGACTATTGCTTAAAAAATAATATAATAATGATGATTTTTTAAAAAATTTTATTGGTCAAAAAATTTCAACTTGAAAAAGAAATTTAGTGGTATTGCTTTTAACTTTTTAATTGTCTCACATTGAAAGTTATGTAAAAAAGCAATATGATTAGAGCTTATAAATAAAATGGGCCTTTGTGTAAGTGACAATGTAAATGAAATTTTGTGGACTTTGAGGCAAATTAATAATTGTCTTGGTTCTTTATATTTAGCTTAAAGTTTAAATGATTGTCCCACATTAAAAGTTTTGTAAAATGTCAAATAATCGGGGCATATAAATAAGATGGGCCTTTTGTGCAAATGACTATGTAAAGGAAATAGTTCTGACTATGTAAAGGAAACAGTTCTGATTCTTGCCTCTTGAATATTATGAAAAGTGAAAATTGAGTTTCAATTTATATAGTTAAAAAAAAAAGTCGACCGGTCTTTGACCGGGTTTCCGGGCTTTCAAAAAAAAATCAAGACCAGACCGGACCGGTCATTTTGGCCACAAAGCCCAGAATGGGACCGGCCCGTTCGGTTCAGTTTCGGTTCGGTTCACCAGGTCTCTTTTTTTTGCACACCCCTAACTTAGGTGCACATGCATAACACAAATCGAAATGTCTTTTAAGGGTTCTAACGGGGCTAAGGATCATGGTCGGAAAAATTTGGGAAGTGAGGCTAATGAACCATTGGAACTAGTAGAACACCAAATATATAACATTTAAGTACATATCTCCAGTGAAACCAGTACTCCCTTTATCTTCAAAACTTCTAGCATCACCTATACAAAAATCACATTCCCCAACTTTCAAAGATAACTCAAGCCCTTATTTTAAATGGCATCAACACTTTATTTCAATTCTTTTCCCCTTTTTCTTTCCACCACAAGAGTTTTTTTTTTCTTTTCCTTTTCCCTTTCCTCTTGTCACTTCTTTTCCCTTTTTCTATTTTTTCCTATTCGCATAAAATTCCATTTTTTTTTTTTGTTTTTCTTCATCGTTGCTTTTTTTCCTTCTTCTTCTTTGTCTTTTTTCTTTCTTTGAATTTTTCTCTCTCTCAATTTATCAACCCTTCTTTATTTTTTAATACCAAACCACACCGGCCTATTATATCATCAAATTTCATTACAACCTCATCAATAACATTCTACTCCTCCCCCACACTTTCTTCTTGTCCACCCCAAGCGACAAAAACAATCACAAATCCACTAGTCTATTGGTAAGGTAAGAATTTATATTAGTTTCGGCTCAAGACTAGTATTAAGGGATGTGAAGAAAGAAATATGTCATAAAACTCAAAGGGGTTATGCAAAGGTAATTAATTGATAAGGTAGGCTTTTGGGTAAAGTGGCTAGACAAGAAAGAGTGCCTTAATCATTAATCATATTCATGTCATGTATATAGCAATGTAGCCTCAAAGAGAAATAAAGCAAGTTCTAGAGAAACAAACCCATGGAAGAATATCACACAAGAACAAAGAAAGTGAGACTAAAAAAGATGTGTCAGTCTAAGGCTCAAAAGTCTCACAGGGTAAACTTATCAACCTAATCCAGTCACAACCAATTCCAGGCAAAGAGACTAAATACCAG
>CAVNYN010256295.1:3830-45900 GCA_963692815.1 Nyctanthes arbor-tristis | reverse complement strand
CTTCTAGGAAATTATGGATCTATCTTCTGAAATCTAAGGATCAGGTACTCCAGTGCTTTAAGCAGTTTCATACCATGGTAGAACGAGAAACAAGGAAGTGCTTGAAAAGCCTCAGAACAGATAATGATGGGGAATACACTTTACATGCGTTCAGAGAGTATTGCTCAGATTTTGGGATTTGACATGAGTTTACAGAAGCAGGGACTCCTCAGTATAATGGTGTGGCAGAAAGAATGAACCGTACTATTCTTGACAGAGTTAGATGCATTTTGAAGACAACCAAGCTTCCTAAGACATTTTGGGGTGAAGCAGTTGGGCTGCTTACTATTTGATTAATAGATCTCCCTCAGTTTCCTTGGATTCTGATATTCCAGAAAGACTTTGGACAGGCAGAGATGTGTCATACTCTCATATGAAGGTGTTTGGCTGTAAAGCCTTTGTATACGTACCTAAGGAATAGAGATCGAAGCTTGATGACAGAGCTACTCCTTGTGTTTTTCTTGGCTATGGTGATGAACAGTTTGGATACAAGCTTTGGGATCCAAAGAAAAGGTAGCTTGTGAGAAGTAGAGATGCAGTGTTTTATGAAGATCAGACGATTGAGGACTTTGATAAAGTCGAACAACCTTAGGGGATGATTTCAGTTGTTCCTAGTGTCATACCTGATAATTCCTCAGCATTTCAACCTAGCACTGGTAGCCAGGTAGCTCCTATTGATGATGAAAAAATCGATGATAGTAATCAGAGGGAGTAGATTACTGATCAGGGGGAGCAGACCCCTGTTGAAGAAGAAATTGAATAATCAAGAAGATCTGCAAGAAGACGTATACCATCTACCAGGTATCCTGAGTCTGATTATATTTTGCTCACTGAGGATGGAGAACCAGAAAGTTATTCAGAGGCTCAGAGTCATAAAGACAAATCCCACTAGATGAAAGCCATGGTAGATGAGATGACTTCTTTGAAGAAGAATGACACCTATGAGCTGGTAAATCTTCCTAAGGTAGGAAGGCTTTGAGGAATAAATGGGTGTACAAAATCAAAAGGGACAACAATGGTGACTTATTGAAGTATTAGGCTTGCTTGGTTGTGAAAGGTTTTGGGCAGAAACACGGGGCTGATTTTGATGAGATTTTCTCTCCTGTGCTAAAGATGACATCCGTCAGAGCTATTTTGGGTTTAGCAGCCAGTTTAGACTTGGAAATTGAACAGCTTGATGTGAAGACTGTCTTTCTTCATGATGATTTGGAGGAATAGATTTATATGGTATAGCCAGAAGGGTTTGAACAGAAGGGGAAAGAACACCTTGTATGCAAATTAAAGAAGAGTTTGTATGGCCTAAAGCAAGCACTAAGACAGTGGTATAAAAAGTTTGATACTTTTATGATGAGTCAGGGATACACAAGAATTGCTGCAGATTCTTGTGTTTATTTCAGATCTTTTCCAAGTGATAAATTTATTATTTTGCTGCTTTATGTTGATGACATGCTTATAGTTGGCCAAGATGCAGGATTGATACAAAAATTGAAGGATTTTTTGCACAAATCTTTTGATATGAAATATTTAGGGTCAGCTAAACAGATTTTGGGCATGGAGATTGTTCGAGACTGAAAATCTAAGAAGTTATGTTTATCACAGAGACATTATATTGAGCGAGTACTTGAAAGGTTCGGCATGAAAAGGGCTAAGCCAGTTAGCTCATCCTTTGGAGCTCATTTCAAACTAACCAAGAAATCCAGTCCTTCGACTGATGAAGAGAAAAAGAAAATGGAGGCTATTCCCTATTTTTCAGCTGTTGGTAGTTTGATATATGCTATGATTTGTACTCATTCTGATATTGCACACGCAGTTGATGTGGTAAGCAGATTTCTGTCTAATCCGGGTAAGGAGCATTGGGAAGCAGTAAAATGGATTATGCGGTATCTCAGAGGAACTTCTAATTTGTGTTTGGGTTTTGGGGGAGCTCAGCCAACTTTGACAGGGTATACAGATACAGATATGGCAGGTGACCTTGACAACAGAAAATCGACATCTGGGTACTTGTTTACTTTTGCAGGGGGAACTGTTTCTTGGTAGTCTAAATTGCAAAAATGCTAGCTTTGTCTACAATAGAGGCTGAGTATGTTGCTATTACTAAAGTAGGAAATGAGGTGATATGGTTGAAAAAGTTTCTTGAGGAGCTCAAGTTGAAGCAAAGTGAGTACGTCATTTATTGTGGCAGTCAGAGTGCTCTTGAGTTGAGTAAGAACTCTATGTATCATTCTCACACCAAACACATTGATGTCAAGTATCATTGGATTCGTGAAGCAGTTAATGAGAAGCTTCTACAGTTGGAAAAGATTCACAATGACGAGGATATTGCTGACATGTTGACAGGTTACCAAGCAGAAGCTTGAGTTTTGTGTCAGCCAGGCTGGTATGCATTCCAAGTGATACACTTGAAGTTTGGGATATCTCCCTCATGGACTGGAGGGGGAGATTGTTGGGCGGGTCCAGCCCATGGTGATACCCAACTTAAACACAAGACAAAAGTTGGAGGATGAATTAAGTAATTTGTCTGAATAAAATTAGAAGCCTTGAAGGACACGAAATCCTAAGCCAAATTGGATTAGGTTTAGGGCACTACATATATATATGTTGAAGCGTGTATGTCATAGGCGGCAGAAGGGTCACACATGGGAAATGAAACCAGAGACAAAAATGCACGGAAAAGCAGAGACATAATTTCACCAATTCACGTACGGAGATTGAGGGGAATTGGAAAGAGAATTCAACCTTTTTGTGTATCGCTTGCAAAGGAGTTTGGGACGTTGAATTGTGTATTCGATTTCTTCAAATTGTGGTTTCTCCAAGTTAATTCTTGGAATGAGTTAGGTGATATTTGTTCCTTCTTCTCTTATGATTGATTATTGGGTTCCGTCTATTGTTAGATGAGTTATTTGTAGTGCCAAGAATATTGTTCTTGACGGTGTTGTGTGATTCGGGTAGTGTGTGATTACCTCTTGATTTAGGGTAATAATCTTGAGAGGATAAACATTGTATTCCCATTATTATTTGGTGATAGTGAAATTGTCGGTTTGCCCCATCGATTTTCCCTTCTCATTGGAGGGTTTTACGACGTTAAATAATTCTTGGTGTTATTTACATTTCCGTACATATATTATTGTTTAATATATTGATTGCATATTTTAATCACACGGATTTAGGAAAATTGGTTAAATTCCCAACAATTTTAAACCTTTTTATATTTTCAATACACATTCTACCTTTCTCTTCATTATAATTTCCCCTTATTTGGACAAATAATGAAAATCAAACAAGCTCTATAAAAGGTAATATGCCTAACAACGCGCTATATTTTGTAAGTTGTTGAAAACATTTTAACACGTCACAAGAGAAATGTCGCTCTTGCTTATCAGGTATCGTTTTTTGTTTTTTGTGACCGTTTAATTGTTGTCTATATCAAATTACCTTATCTATTATATGTAGTGATATGTATAACAGTCCATGTTAAGTTTCTGGTTTGTTGCAAGCGTTTTGAGAGTATCGTTTAGCCTATTCGAATATTAAATTATCTTATCACTCTATAAAAGGTGATATGCCTAGCAACATGCAAACTTTTGTAAGTTGTTGCAAGTAACGCGTTATGACAGAAGTGTCGTTCCTACTTATTAAGTATCATTTTTTGTTTTTGTAATAGTTTAATCATTGTCTGTATCAAATTACTTTATCTATTATAGGTAGTGATGTGTATAACAGTCCCTGTTAAGTTCTTGGTTTGTTGCAAGTGTTTTGAAAGTATCGTTTTGTGTATTTGATATTGTTTAGATTATTCGAAGTATTAAAATTATCTTATCACTCTAAAAAAGGTAATGTGCCTAACAATTAAGTTGCTAAAAGCATTTTAACGTATCACGACAGAACTGTTGTTCCTGCTTATCAAGTATCGTTTTGGGTTCTTGTGATTGTTAAACTGTTGTTTATATCAAATTACCTTATCTACTATAGGCAGCGATGTGTGTATCAGTGCACGCTAAATTCATGGTTTGTTGCAAGCCTTATGAGAGTATCATTTTGTCTATTTGAGATTGTTTAGACTATTCAAAGCATCAAATTATCTCATCACTCTATAAAAAAGGTAATATTCCTAACACGCTAAGCTTTGTAAGTTGTTGAAAGCATTTTATCGCATCACGATGCAATTGTCATTCCTGTTTATCAAGTATCATTAAACTTTTGTCAATATCAAGTGACCTTATTCACTCTAGTTAGTGATGTGTATAACTATGCATGTTATATTCGTGATTGTTGTAAGCATTTTGAGAGATGTATAGCTACATAGTTTTTCCTTTCGAAAAAGTATTGTTTCATTTATGTGTGATTGTTTAGGATACTAAATGTTCCAATTATCTTATCTCTCTATAAAAGATAACATACTTGACAACACGCTAAGGTTTGTAAGTTGTTGCAAGCATTTTAACATATCATGATAGATCATTGAGTTACCTTATCTTCTCTAAATAGCAATGTGTATAAAGTGCATGTATCATTCGTGATTTGTTGCAAACATTTTGAGAGATGCACAACTACATTGTCGGCTCGCCGAGCTTTTTTGACAAGCCTAATTAACATGTATTATTCATGCATTTGTGACTGTTTAAAGATACGGGAACCATTATTTCATAGAGCACTTGAAAATGAGTCAGCACATTATAAGGTATATTTCACACATTATAAAAAAGTTTCGGGTTCGGTAGTGCTTGTGGGGTTAAAGTTATATACCGAATCAACAGTTGTGACGCATACAAGTATATAACAAAACATGTACCATTACTCCTTATTCACTGCAACTCACAAATTGTAGGGTTATATTGTTATGTCATTATTTTTATTTCACAAATTTTAGAGTACTTGAAGGATTTCTAACACCTCTAGGGGTTCCAAATGAGGATAACGACTACTGAGCCAGGATGCGTATAAAGAACGAACTATGTATCGTTATCTTTTGTTCGCTATAAAATCACAAATTTGCTAAGAACATTTTTCTTCATTAACATCTCATCTATTTTAAAGAACTTAAGAGTTAGCAAATACCTCCATGTATTAAAGGAGCAAAACGACTGTACAATTGTGAAACATATAAAATAACGAAACATGTATCGTTACTACCTGTAAACCGATATCTTCTTGAAAAGTCAATGGGTATATGAGCATGAGCAAAGGTAACGCGTGTAAACCAAATATTCCTTCTGTACATGTCACCATCTAGGCACAAAAAATATATGACAAAGAGCAATGATTTGTATTTGAGAATAAAGACACTGTGCTTAGGGATTGAAGAATGATGAAGTGGAACCAATGCTTACTCAAAACTCTTATGTCAAAACAATTCAAGGCGTGAAGGAAGATAAAAGAGACCTTGGATTTGAGTTCTAGTTAGAACTTTTACTGTAAAGAAGAAAACGTCTAATTCGTGGGTGAAATATATAGGTATAACTAAGTTTGAGTATGTGGGGATATATTGGTAATTCTACAATTTATATTATTTTCAATTAAGTTTAAAAAGGGATTTTTTTTTTCAATCAAATGTCGTATTAACAATTTGGACTTTTGTGGGAGTATGTCGCCCAATTTCCCATCATTTATAGATGTTGTCTATTGAAGAGAGAGAGAAAAAAGAATTGGGTAGTCCCATAATTTTATCTATTTTCTTTTAATCACTCTCATTTACACTATTTTTTCCTCAATTTTCTCTCATTGTGTCCCATGTAAGATCACAAAATACATATTCCTTCCGTCCCAAAAACATATTCCGCCTTTCCTTTTTTATCCGTTTTAAATTATATTCTCCTTTCCTAAATTAATGTTTTAGTTTTCTAATATACCTTAATTTATTGTGCATAGTAATTAACAATAAAGAACAACTAAAGTGAAATATTAAATAAATCAAATGGTATATTAGGAAATATATTGTTAAATTTTACATTTCCAATAACATTAAATGATATTTTCTTAATCTATGTAAAAAATGAAAGGGGAATATCTTTTTGGGACAGATGGAATATTCATTTTCACCTCTTCCACCCCTATTTTATCATTAGTTTTGAATTCGTTTCTCTCTCATCTTTTTCACTTTTTCACTTTTTCTTCTCTATTTCTCTACACAAATCACTTCTATCACTACTAGTTATTTCACATGTGCGATGCACAGGAAGCAATATTGTTTTGAAGTTATAATGATGCATGAATAAAATAACTAATAGAACGGAATTAAGAACATTATTATAAAAGATAAAAACACATAATGGTAAGGTAGTAGATCATTACAAGAATGGAACAAATAAGATGAATTTATTGTTGTACAAACAATATCTTGCCTTGTGCCTTTTGGAACAATCGGTAGAATATCCCAAAAATCTCCAAACAATACCATTGTCTTTCATCCGTATAGTTCATTAGAAGTGAAAACATTGTACCACCTAATTTCTTTTCTACTTCACTTTATTTTACTTTAGGCATAATAACATTTCTCCATGAGAAAAGCAAAAGAAGGCTACATGGAAGAGTCTAAATTTATCTATCAAACAACTTTTATAGTGAAATAATTGTATAGCATCAAATTCTTATAAATATTAAATATTGAAAACCCAACAAAAGTGATATAAACTCTCAAAAACTATTGTCATTTTTAACTCTAGATGATACAAATGTCGATAATTGAAAACTATTTTTTCCTTTTCCAACATCCTTAATTAGGATGAAAAACTTCATGACTTGCAATATATTTTGAGAAAAAAATTAGCCTTCAAAATGTGTTTCTAAGTCTCGTAACAATTAAATAATTGTATGCCTAATCTAACAAAATAATTAATATTTCAAAGTAATAGAACTGAAATTTCAATAATCAAGTTCAACTTCAACAATATTATTATTAAACAATTATTTAATCAAGTCCAACAATGAATTTATTATATTGGACTGTCAAGTTCATAATAGGCACTATTCATTACTAAATCAAAGTCATCACATCCATGGCTTAGACATAAGCCACTGATTAGCTATCAATGATAACGTTTCATAGTATTTTGTTACACAACTATTATCCTTATTTTAATGGTTAAAGAAATACACATATGCATAGTGCATCAGTAGAACTATATATTGTTTGATAAGCCTACTCTCAAATCACATACAATACATTAATATATGCCACAAAAAAAAACCGTCAAAAACTCCATTAATACACAATGGTAAACTGCTACAAATTAGTGCATAAAATAGCATGAACTTTAAACAATCATGCAAAAAAATTATCCATTTTTCGTAGCCACAATGGTGTTTGTTTGAATTACATATTTAGAACATACAAAGGCATGAACTTTGGAATCAGTGCATGTTTAAAATAAACACCTTGAAATCAACAAACAATCAATTAAAAAATGAAAGAAAGAAAGAATATAAGAAGAATAAAAAAGGTGTTATTTGTTCTCTGTAGCCTCCTTTCGCAAAGCAAGTCCGTACATTAAAAATACATGTCAAAAAATAAACGTAATTACTCATTGGCACAAACATTGCCAATCAAGGAAAAAAGACCCATTCTAAAATTTATAGACCTAGAAAAAAAACATAACAAAAAAGAGAAGGACAACTAATTAGATAGGAACTCAAGCAATTTGATATATTTTCATCCTATATTAAGATTTTCTTGAATAATTTCAAATTACAAAATTAAAAAACCAAATTGGATAAACATGTTCTTCAACCAACAACTTAGATGCTATCGTTTGCTCCTTTCAGCACCATGCCTTAAAATCACTAAAGGTTACATGTTCCTACAAAAGTAATTCAAGCATTAAATAAAACAATAAAAATTAACCTTAACTTTTATATATCATCAATTATTCAAAAAACATGGCTGAAGCAAGTAGCAAACTTGAACAGATGCTTGGTGGGGTTAAGGGGATGGCTTCAAGTTACAAGGTAAAAGAAGAACTAAAGTGGCTTCAAGTTACAAGGTAAAAGAAGAACTAAAGTCCCATGGTTAATACTCAAAATATGCACATACATTATTGATAAATAAAAAACTTCCATTCCTACTATACAGTTCCCCCTTCCAAAGCAAGCTAAGTTCTACGTAATATTTTGATGACATTCATATTCGACAGTATATTGAGAGAATGAAAATATCTCAAATATTACAACAATTTAGATTATAGATTTATAGTACACCACTAAATATTACCAATAATATTATATCCAACAGTGATTTACAATAACTTATCCACAGTAAGTTAAATTAAATTATTCACTCTCCTTTCTTACTCTCCCTTTTCTTGCATGAGATGATTAGAATTAATTAAGGCTAAAAATTACGGAACGAAGAAAAGGAAATTAGGGACTTCTTGGGAAAGAGGACTCTGTTTCAATATAATACCAAAAAGAATTTCTTTGGGTAGGCGCGTGTTGTAACCGTTTTATTTACTATTCTCGCCATTGGTACTCAATTGGCCGGTACCCATAATTCAAGTCACTTTCATCTATTTAATTAGTTTTTAAGAGAGTTAAAATATGTTAATAGTAATTAGTTTTTTGTCTCAAATAGATTATATGAAAATTAGGGAACAAAATTCAACCCTTTTTTTGCTTTTTTTTTGTCATTAAATTTTTGTAAAGCATAAAAAATGCCAAAATAAAATATAGATAATATTGACAACATTCACAATAATTTATTACGTTACATAATAAATGCACTCCTACAAAAAACAGTATTTGTGGAAAGAATCAAATATGGAAGAGAGAGGGGTGTGAATACATAAACAAATTTCTTTGCAGCTATTCATTAACGCTGAGAAATAGCCAAAAATATTATTAAGAAAAAAGAAAAAGACTAAAAGGGACACTTATTTAGGGGGGGGAATGCAAAGCTTCTCATGGAAGGCTCAACAATTTTAAGAGTGTAATATAGATAGACTATATAAAAGGTGGAATCTATGTAAAATAATTGGATTCAACCTTTACCCCTATTTTTTCTTTAATTCGTATATTGTCCATTAGCTTTATTTTGCCTCATTTATTCATTACATTATTACACTCTAATAATTTTATTCTATTTTACCCCTATATTTTACCCATAATCTTTATCATACATTTTATGGTCCGTTTTGTATCGTTCATAATTTGAATGGTTTATAATATATTTTAAAATTTGAATTTTTAGGACATGATTGGTTAAATTTTGTTGAAAATTGAAAAGTTATTATTTGATGTGATGGGTGTGTGAGACGTCAATTGTAGAATTTGACAAGTGTCCCAAAAATTCAAAATTCAAATTTTATTATAATTAAACCAATTATAAATCAAACCAATTAATTTAGCATCATTGAAGTCATCCAATCCAATAGACTATATCACATAATCCCAACTTTTTATCAACCAATTCAAAATATGAAAAATAAGATCTCGACGTTAATACTTACATAACGAATGCACAAGAATCCCCTTGCACAAAATTCTTGAGAATGAGATTTACTTTATTTAGAGACGATATGTTAACTTTTGCATTGACCAATTCAAAATGTGCAAAATAAGACATTGATGTTAATACTCACATAACAAATATGCAAGAATCCCTGTATACAAAATTCTGGAGCACAAGATTTGGTTTATTTAGAGATGACATGTTAACTTTTATCTCGACTAATCCAAAATATGCAAAATAAGACATTGATGTTAATACCCACATGAAAATTAAATAATATATCGACATTAATAATCGTGTAACTTTTTTAGTTAATGCATATTGTGATCATTTTTTGTTCTTTTATTTCGTATTACAACTATGTTATGTGAGTGTGCCTATTCGACTTGCGATCAATAATGAAGAAGATTGTATATATTACACTTTCAATTCAAACTAATTTTGTAGGTTGGAAATTTAGTGAAATGAAAAGACATATACTTTTGTATTTGAATCTTGATTTATTTTTTAATATGTAAAATTAGTGAACAAAATTGGTACAATATTGATTTACGTTTTAATATGTATAATACACATGAATATTATTAAATTAATCATTGCGACTTAAAAAAAATAATCATTACATGAATATTTAATTTCATTCAAATTCCACATCCAAGACGAATGAATGTTATAAAATAATTATTATATTTAATTTAGTTTAAAAATATTAAAAAGTTCATAGCTTACATTCGGTTATGCTACAATTAATCATTTGAATGTGATGTAATTGCCACCATATCAATGTTCATATCTAATCTATTCATGTATACTTCACCCAATATAAATCAATGATCAAGATCTGAATAAATCCAAGAATACTAAAACACAAATCCAACTTATATTTTTCTTTAATTAATTCAATCCAATCTTAGTTTTAGTCCGTTCTCTAGCAAAATGGCCCTGTCAGCATCACTAAAAAAGAAGAGCATTGTATGCTAATAAAGGAATTGAATGTCTTTGAACAATAATGGAGCATCAAACTATCCTTCGTAAAAGTTACATTGAAAACTACACAAATGCAAAAGGTCTCTTCAAGTTCAAACATTAATTTTAATGGGTGAAGAGATAATACTTTTAGTTTATATTTTGAATCACTATATTATTCCCTTAGCAAGTCTTTTTCATACTAGCGCATTTTTTTTTGTGTCTTTGTAGGCTAAAAAAATCCAAGTCATATTATTTGGTAATACAATCCAAATATTTAGTGATGCAATGCAATTTGAAAAGGGAATACCTACAAAATTCAAATGGAAACATTAGACAAATAAATCCAAACTTTCAGAATATATACACAACAAAAGCCCTTGCATGGTAAATGGTACATGTTGGTTTCGTTACCAAGACCATGTAACTCAAAAACTATTTAAGGAAAAGTTGCTTATCCAGATATAAGTGAAGCATTGATGGCAATAAGGTAAAATCGATACTATATTTCTTAAATGCATAAGTTTCATTAATTTGAGAAATTATTGGTATGATAATATCTTTTTTATGTCCAAATTCAAAATTTACAAGTACCTGTAAGAAATTTCGCTTTTGATAATCAATGGGTGTTTTCTACAATCCTTATTTGCTGCTGAGATACAATTGCCACAAGGAACAAAGACAAACTGTACTGTAACTCATGTTGGAATATCTTCAAACGCATGTTTTCTCATATAGATAATTATATGTTGCACTTTTACGTGGAGTTTCAATGCAAACAAAAGTGTTAGTCAAATAAAATGATAAAAGCCAAAAAGTATAATGTTGACAAAAAAATATTGTGTACACAGATGTGTTTTGTAATATAATATTCTAATGACAATTAAATATCTCAAATATATTCATTGTAACATACAACGTGCAACACATATTATGATAACTAGTCTATATAAAAGAAGGGTTGGGTGTAAAACATATTTTTTCCATTTTAGCCCTACATCTTTTTTCCCCTCATTTGTGAGCAATGTCCCCATTGAATATCAATTATGAGAGCCATCAACTATTTGAATGAATGTCACGAATGTCATTAACTATTTTAATGAGTCATTAACTATCTTAATGTTATTTTTAACTATTTGCTATAAATTGTTAACGTTATAATTATAAGATCTATACTTATATTGCATTTTTACCCCAATGATTCCTTAAACATTATAATCTTTATCACAATGATAAAATTGATTTTACAATATAGATGTTTTATGATTTCCCTTACTATGCTTTGCATGCAAGAATCATTCATTTAACATTATAATATTTACTAGGATGATGTTGTCCATAGGTCAAATCACTTCATATATGAAATTTCACTTGATTCTTTATGGTTTTGCTCCGAATGCTTGAGTAGAAGGTTTTAGTGAGTATTCACCTTTTTAATTTTGAATATGGTTACATAATGTTAAAAGATGAATAATACTATTTATCTAGACTGGATACTAGTATTTAGGTTAGTTATCATTTCTTTATTAATCGTTAAATGAATTAATGCTCACATGTATTTATATATCCTCACCCATCCCCTAATGTAGTGATGCCAACTAGACTAGGGATCGGTCTCTAATGAATAATGCTATTTATCTATACTGAAGATTGATCTCCACTCTAGTTGTCATTTTTTTATTGGTAGTTGAATAAATCAATATCCCCATGTATTTATGCATCTTCATCCATTCTCCAATATAATGTTGCCAACTAGACTTGAGACCACTAGATTGGAGACCGGTCTCCAGTCTAGATAAATAGCATTACTCGTCTCGAATCTAGATAAATAGCATAACTCTTAAAAGATTACATAGTGTCAAGGTTAGTGAATTTTTTTATCACCTTTTCATATTTTCTTATTATTTTTCATCAACGGTTAAAATTTATATACTTCATAACTTTCCATCTTCTAATTAATAGTTGTAGACATTATAGAAATAAAAATTTTTAACTTGGTGTAAATAAAAATTATTAGTTACAAACCACGTGCAATGCACATGTTTGGTACTAGTTTTTAATTAAAATAATCACCTCCTCTCTATCCTTCCCCCTAAATTATCACAGGACCACACATTTCGCATTAGAGATGCTGAGCTCGTTTTAGGGAGATTTATAAGTTATAACTTCTCCTTTTTTTTTTTTAATGTCGGGTAGCTTAACCAGCTAGTTATATTGCACGTTATTATTACGAGCAATTTTCTTATAGTTTTAACGAAGAAAGGAACTATGAAATTTAACGAAGTTTTTTTTTTTTTTTTGTGCAACTTTTCTTCATAGTACAATGTACAATGGGTAATAAGAGAATGCATGTGTCTTGAATATGCTTATTTGTGATAGGGACAACAATCCAATGAACTCAATGACAAATAAGTTATTTCTAAATTTTCATTTTACTATTTTGCCTTTAATCAGTTATTGCTTTCCGTGCATCAAACGAGTGAGATTACTAGTTGAAGTTAAGGTAAAAGGGAAATTCAAATATTCTGTCCACATAATTTTTCAAATATTTAAAACTCATGTATCATAAAAAAAAAAAAAAATTGGTTGTATTCTCGTATAGTTCTAATCTAGCACCATATGGTATCATATGATCATGTGGCGTGCATCAGTGCATGCTACATGGGAAATCACAATCATGTGGCGTGCATCTATATGGCACCATATACATATGATTTTATATCATTTTTAATTCCCGTGCAAATAATTAATAAAAAATGCGTGATAATTTGAAAAACTAAATAATCACATTTTATTGTGTACTACTCACTCATATACACATGTTACTAATATACATAAACATAATCAAAACGAAATGTACAATGCTTTCACTTAGCACAAATTAAATTAAATTGTGATTCATAGAACAATACTCTTAACAAGTGAAAATGAGAATTTATAGGGAATTTTTTATTACGAATTTATTTTTAAGTTGAGTATGAAAACCAAGAAACCGTGGAAAAGAGAGCATACAAAATTTATATAACTCCAATATTATCCTACATCTACATCCTTGTTTAATAAGCATCAGTACAAGAACTCTAAGAACACATTTAGACAGTGGATGATATTCATTTATTAGAATGAATTTTTTTCCGTATTCATTCTCCACTACGTATTATTGAAAAATAATTTTTCGCATTTCCTTATATAGTGTCATATATTCTCTAAAAAAATCACTAAAATCCATTCTAAATAAAGTATACAACCTCATATTACAAAAGACCCAAGTAAAGCAATATACAAATAATAATTTCTACATGATTTACCTATACATGGACAGAGCCCATTATGGACCAGTGCGGTTCATAGACCACACTGGTCCTTGCAACAACCCATTGATATTTAGGTCTGATCATACTACATCCAGAACTCAACAGCCAACATATACTTCCAGTTTAGAAAATTTTCAACTAATTTATAAACATAATAATTATATGTAGAAGGCCAAATTTTAAGGTCTAGTTAATGTCTTCAATGATATATATTCAATCCTCTTTTATAAGGCAGAACCTCAACTCTTTATAGTATGTAAACCGATGTGGGATCACTTTTCTTTTATAAAGAAAAATGTGCCTCAGCAAAACCACTTCTTCCTCTAGATTTTGAAGGTTATTAGCTTCAATGCTTGACCCAAGTTTTGATTATCTAAACTTGCTTACCATAGAGCCTTTTCCAATGAGTTATTTACCGATCTGTTGTTTGCTTCAAATCCGCCAGCTCAAAACCTAGTATCTTTCACTATCATTTGAACCAAAAGTTCTTGAAGCAATTGATGATTCAGGTGCTGCTTCAAAATAGTCCTTTAAACTTTTGTTAGCAGCAACTGAATTTGAAGGGATTGGCTGAATATGAATTTAAAGCTATGAAGGGGTTGCCAGGAAGAAATGGCTGCCTCTGAGTTTATAGCTTTCTTTTTGCCCATTAAATGCTCGGTAAATGTTCAAGACCCCAATCCAAGGTCCAAATCTGAGAAAAAATAGCTGGAATTTTGAATTCTCAAAGAAACATTCAAGAAGAAAGAAGATCCAATTCCATGTTTTTCTTTTCTAGAAGAGAGCTTCTCCCTTTAACTTCTCCCTAACAGGTTAGAAGCCTTTTTCATAAAGGTTGGCTATTTGGGCTAGTTTACTGCAACAAGAGGAATCAAATGAGAGTTTGGTCGAATTTTTCCCCGAGACACACGAGATTAATCATCGACTCACTCGGGCGAACCTTTTCCCTAAAATTTCGGACCGCACTGAGCAAATTCCCTGGCTCCACCTTATACCCATAACATTAAATTTTGTAGCTTAGGTTGGAAATGTGTATATTATATATATATAGAGATATATATGTATAAAATAAAAATAAACATAAGTTATGCATATATTATTATAATAATAAAATAATGAGAGTTATATATAAGTAGGATAGTGGTTTTGACGGGAAAACTTGTTTATGACCATTATTTTATATACACACACACACACATACACATACACATACTAGTGTTATACCTGTACATAGCACGGATATTTACTAAATTGAAAAAAATTCATTACACCACGATCAAGAGTCAACAAAATCAAAAATAAGTTGGCAAAGCAGACTTCATATAATTCCTTCCCAAGATTCTTACGTGCGCTATTATCTTCTTGCGGCAGATATTTAGAGTCAGATTAGACACATTGTTAGTACAAACTCTTTTGTAAATTGGCATTCCTCATTTTTACTTAGTGTCAAAATATTTGTGACATATTTTTCATGACTTGTTTATGTCTTATATTTTCTTAAGCATGCAAATTTTATTCCTTTGGCCGAAAGAAACGTTGGGGCGTGTGTACCTTTCTTGAGGAGCAAGGATTTCAGTTACATGCTATGTTTAAAAGGTTCCTAATCCTAGTTATATTGAACTTAACATATTTGATTAAGTTAAAATATATGCATGTCAAGTTCTAGTAGAGTTAGGTAAGTTTTGTATTTATGGTATAATAGAATTCTAACTTGTCTTATTCTTGTTTACTACATGTATATAGTATCTTTGGAGACTTGACTTATACAAGGACTCAAAGACTACTCTCTCTATATATGTATTATCTCTTGTAGGTTAAAGAACATGGAAAAGAACACGATCAAGCCATACGTTCTTAGCAACAAACAAGAGAGAGAACAAACACTGCCATATCCCGTGAGAGTTAGTCTCGCATCCAGACTTCAATGTCCTAAAACCGTGTTTGTTTGGCAAACACTGTATAGTGCATTGATTGGAGATCATATATATGTGCAAGTGACTATCCACACAAGATTGAAGAGGTTCAGGAGGTCTTGTTTCCCACGATAAGTTCAGGTGCTCTCTAGAAGGCTTGATGTATGTTCCCGTATGAGGGTGATAGGAGAGAAGAAGAGCAACGCACAATTTCACATATCAAAATGTGTAAAGAAGGGAGTTTCTTTTATAAGTTTTTCCTTTTGAATGTTTAGTGTATATTGCGATATCATTAAGTATCTCGAGCTGTACTAAACTCTTATCTGTGTTAGTGGATTGTTTTTCCAGTGGCAAGAGCGCCCGTAGTTTTCTCAGTTGGGTTTCATCATCAGCAATTCTGGTGTTATTTATATTAAGCACACATACCCGAGCGAGACATATCTAGGTCACGTTACACTTTACACCAGAATAACTATTAAGTAGTTAGGCAGAATACATCCTGATTAAAGTCTATATAACCACCTATTCACAGACATGTTTAAAAGAGTACCGTCTCTGTTGCATGTGTATGTAAACACCATCTTACATTGGAGTCTCACTTGATTAATTTTCCAGCACCATTATGTAGTTTTACATTGTCAAAACATATAGTCTAATTAGTCGACATCACACTACCTACTATAGCCTCGATCTAGCGTCATATGGTATGACAGCGTATTATACCATATAACTATGTGGCGTACATCAAGACACTTCATATAAGAAATTACAATTATGTGGCATGCCCCGATGCACGCCACATGACTATATAGCACCATATGGTGTCATAGATATAGTGTTAGATCAATTTTACTAACTGCTATGCATAAAGGCACCAAGTAACAACACCATCACTATTGCCCAGGATTGCATTCAAGAGTAAGGTGGAGGATTCTGAAACTAAAAGGGATACTGATGATGAAGAAACATGGCACTCCTCATCAAGCAATTCAAAAGGTTCTTGAATAACAAAAAGCAAAGAGGTGGGATATTCAAAAATCAGTACAAACCTCAGAAACTATATTAGAAGTAAAATTAGAATCAAGATGGTGAGTAACAACCATATCAACAGAAGAAGACTAGCTATAGGAGATCCAAAGGTAACACCTTTTCTAAACTACAATCTTCTAGCAGAATCAGATGCAATGAATGTGAAGGTTACAGCCATATAGCAGTAGAATGTGCAAACACTCAAAAAAGGAAGAAAGGCAAAAAAGCCATGAAAGTTACCTAGAGTGAAGACGAAGAGGAAATGTCTGGCTTAGCATTCAATACCTCATTAGAAGAATAGATTACTATTCTGACAGCACATGTCCAGCCTCAGTCCAATTCTACAAACTGTCTCACTGCTAACATTACAAAACCATCTTCAAGTGAGGAGATATCCTGTCCAAACTGTACAGTACTGAAAATCAACTGGTAGCAGAACAAGATAAATCTGACATGCTTCAAGTCATGATGGAGTTTTTCGATGATGAAAAGATTGATATGCACAAATCCATTGATCAAAAAGATGAGCAGATTAATCAATTAAAAATTGATCTTGAGCATGCCAATGAAAGGATCAAATAGCTGACAACAGGAGCTGCAAGGTTGAATGAGGTGCTAAAGTATAGAAGACCTTTAGGGTATACATCTAGACTAGAATACGATGGAAAAGGCAAAGCTATCCAACAAACAGTTTTTGTGAAAGAATCAGGGGAAAACTTCCAAAAAGAACTTGCAGGACAAAAACAGAATTCTGGACTTAAGCAGGACACATCTGGATCCTTTTCAGGTAGAACTGTCCAGAAGAATAGTCCACCAAAGCAGAAACTACAGAATACCAGAAACCCACCTGCAAATGTCAGCAAGTTCAAAACTCCAATATGTATAGTAAGGTCAGACAGGTAAATTGTAACTTTTGTGGTGAATTTGGTCATGATTTTTTTAACTGTAAAAAATACATAAATTTGATCAACATACATAAAGTTAACCTACCTGAAGCAAAAGGTAAGGTAAAACAGGTTTGGATGAAAAAGGATGAGTACAAGACTTATGTTGTGAAACTTTCTTTAAGTACTTTAATCCCTAGCACTTGGTATTTTGATAGTGGATGTTCTAGACACATGACAGGTGACTTGAATCTATTAACCAACTTTCCAAGAGGTGAAACATGTATAGTTATATTTGGTGATGGACTTCAAAGTCACATTGAAGGATCTGGATATATCTGCATTGAAGGCTTACCCACTCTAAAAGATGTTTTATATGTATCTAGTCTAAAAGCAAATCTTTTGAGTGTTGGTCAATTATGTGATGAAAATTTTAGAGTTTTTGTTTTCCAAAACTAAATGTAAAGTTTTTTATTTTGATCTAGATTCAAACTTGCTTGGACAAACTTTACTCAAATGAGTTAAGTCTAGTGATAAATGTTATGTACTGAATCCAAAACTTAGTTGCAAAATTGCTAGCACTAACCTTGCAGAACTTTAGCGCAAGAGATTGGGTCACATAAACCATCAAATTCTACTCAGATTGACCAAAAGTAGAGCTGTTAGAGGTAGTCTAGAATTGAAAACCATTCCTGAGAGCAAATGTGAACCATGCCAGAAAGGTAAGCAAACCAAGTGATGCGTACTCAAATTGCACCTATAAGAGATTGGTTGGTCTTAGCAGAGAGATTGGCCATTTTTGCATTTGAGGCGCTTTTGGATTGCACGTTCTTACACTTGAGGCACGTTTGGATTGCACCAAAGGTTGGTCGGTCGCGCGCTAGGTAGTTATCAGTCGCGCTCTAGATAGTGGTTGGTCGCAGGCCAGAGGTTGGTAGTGCTATTAGAGGGTGGTTGGTCGCGCGCCTTTGGTTGCACTCGTAGTGCTTGGTTGTTCTTCATGCTCATTCATTGTTGCATTTTTATAAGGCGATGATGGACCAAGACTTGGGCTTCTCAGAGTTTGCTATGGAGGAGTCAATGACCGATGTAGAGTAGGAATGTGCTTTTGGAGTTGGGATGCACCTCAGAGTTTGTCCTTAAGAGGGTTTCGACCACGCCTAATAGGGGGTGGTATCACTAGTACCACGAACAAAAGCCCATCTCAGTTGTTTTTACAACCTAACAAGGTTGGATTGTTTTTACAACCTAATAAGGTTGGTTTTGTTCCCTCAACCTAATAAGGTTGGTTGCTCTTACAACCTGATAAGGTCAGTTTTGTTCCTTCAACCTGGTAAGGTTGGTAGCTCTTACAACCTGATAAGGTCGGTTTTGTTCCCTCAACCTAATAAGGTTGGTTTTGCAACCTAATAAGGTTGGTTGGTTGTTTGGTCTTACGACCTGATAAGGTTGGCCTAATTATTGTTGCAACCTGATAAGGTTGGTGCTGGTTTTGCAACCTGATAAGGTTGGCCTTGATTATTTTCACAACCTGATAAGGTTGGACTTGATTATTTTCGCAACCTAATAAAGTTGGTTTTGCAACCTGATAAGGCTGGTGTTTATTTTGCAACATGATAATGTTGGTCTTGATTATTTTTACAACCTGATAAGGTTGGTCTTGATTATTTTTATAACCTGATAAGGTTGGTCTTGATTTTGCAACGTGCTAAAGTTGGCCTTGATTATTTTCACAACCTATTAATGTTGGTGTTGATTTTACAACCTGATAAGGTTGGTGTTGATTTCAACCTAATAAGGTAGGATTTTCTCTTTCAACCTGATAAGGTTGGTTGTCCCTACGACCTGATGAGGTCGGTTTCGCTCCTCCAACCTAATAATGCTGGTTTTTGCAACCTAATAAGGTTGGTGTTTTATCAAGATATCTCATTGGCATGTTTCCTTCCACTAGTTGTTAACTTCTCTAATTTTGAATAGGTGATTTTCCCGTAGGTTACGTGGTAGTCCTGTTCAACAACGTTCTTTAGTTCCTCTAAGGCGACACTACACTTGATGCCTCCAACTCTGAATGTTTTGCCCTGTCATCTCTAATCTTTAGGAACCATCGTGTGTAGTTCTCCACGCCGAGAAGGTCCTCAGTTGGTCGTTGGTGAGGCTGCACTTCAATTAGGAGGCCAGCTCGTCCAATATCTTTAAAAAGAGGGCGTGGACCACGATCTCCCAGACACGGCAGATCATCGTCCTACTCATCGCATAAAGTTTTCCGATCTCGAATATCTCTTCTTACTTGATTGCCTCGCTTTATAAAATCTTTGTTTTTTCCTGGGAAATTGAAAATTGTTTTTTGGTCAGTTCTCCACAGACGGCATCAATTGATGCGCGCTCAAATTGTACCTATAAGAGATTGGTTGGTCTTGGCTGAGAGATTGGATGTTCTTGCACTTGAGGCACGGTTGGATTGCACCAGAGGTTGGCCAATTGCATGCTAGGTAGTAGTCGGTCATGGACTAGAGGTTGGCTGGTCGCGCGATAGAGAGTGGCTGGTTGCGCGCTAGAGAGTGGTTGGTCGTGTGCCAGAGGTTGGTGGCACTATGAGGGGGTGGTTGGTGGCTCGCCTTTGGTTGCATTCATAGTGCTTGGTTGTTCTTCATGCTCATTCATTATGGCGTTTTTATAAGGTGATGATGGACCAAGACTTGGGCTTCTCAGAGTTTGTTATGGAGGAAGAGTTAACGACCGATGTGGAACAGGAATGTGCTTTTGGAGTTGGGATGCGCCTCAGAGTTTGTCTTTAAGAGGGTTTTGACCACGCCTAATAGGGGGTGGTATCACCAGGAATTCACTCAAAGTAGGTCAACACCTATTTATCTCCAATACTATAGAACTTATACACACGGATCTTATGAGTCTTGTCCAAACTGAAAGTATAGGCGGTAAAAGGTATATTTATGTTTGTGTTGATGATTTCTCTAGATATACTTTACTAAAAAAATCTAATACAATTGACAAATTTTGTGTTTTGTTCCAGAAAATGACAAATGAAAAATCTGAGAATGGTGCTATATTAAAAAAAATCAAAAATGATCATGGCAAAGAGTTTGATAATTCTTATTTTTCAAATTTTTGTGAAAAATATGGTATCATACATCAATTTTCTCCACCTAGGACCCCTGAACAAAATAGTGCAGTTGAAAGGAAAAATAGAAACTTACAGAAAATGGCTAGAGTTATGCTTAATAGTAAAAAATTACTTGTTAAATTATGGGCTGAAGCAATCAACACTGCATATTACATCATTAACAAAGTAACACTTAGACCTAGAACTAATCAGATTCCATATAAAATTTGGAAAGACAGAAAACCGAGGTTGAACTATTTTCATGTTTTTGGTAGTAAATGCTATATCTTAAACGATAAAGATCACCTGGGTAAATTTGATGCCAAATCTAATGAAGGAGTCTTTGATGGATATTCTGAGAATTCTAAAGCTTATAGAATTTATAATATAAATATTGTTGAGTCTGTAAATGATAAAGTTGATGATACTGTTGACTACTCTATTTATTCACATGAACCTGAAATTGAAAAATATAAAAGTCATCACAGTTTAGAGATCGGAAGAGCGTCGTGTAGGACACATCCCGCCTCAGACAACCGTATCAAGACATGCAGATCCTGAGCAAGATACATCCCGCTGAGGTCAAAATGAACAAACTGGAAAATCTAAAACTGAATCAGAACCAGAAGCTAGACAACCATCTACCAAAATCCAGAAAGCACATCTAGTTTACAACATCCTATCTAGAAAAGAACGGATGGTGACCAGAAAAAGATTTCAATAAAAATTTGGTCACATGTGCTACGCTCCACTAGTTGAACCTAAAAATGTGAAAGAAGCTTTACAAGATGACAATTGAGTTCAAGCAATGCAAGAGGAGCTGAATCAATTTAAAAGAAATCAAGTTTGGGAACTAGTGAGAAGACCATCTGATGTCAATGTTATTGGAACTAAGTGGGTTTTAAAAACAAGTCAGACGAAAAAGGTAATATCATCAAGAATAAAGCAAAACTTGTGGCTCAAGGCTATACCCAGATGGAAAGGATAGACTTTGATGAGACATTTGCACGAGTAGCCAGACTTGAGTCAATTAGATTACTTCTTGCAGTAGCATGTCATGTGGATTTTAAGCTATATCAGATGGATGTGAAGAGTGTATTTTTTAATGGCATTCTGAATAAGGAAGCATATATTGAGCAACTACTAGGATTTACTGATGCACAGTATCCGGATCATGTGTATAGGTTGAAAAAAACTCTATATGGCTTAAAACAAACTCCTAAAGCTTGGTATGAGAGACTCACTACTTTCCATCTTAAACAAGGCTACAATAGAGGAGGTACTGACAAGATCTTATTCATCAAGCCATTGAAGAAGGGAATCATTGTTGCTTAAATATATGTGGATGATATTGTTTTTGGATTAACATCAGAAGACAAGACAAATGGATTTGTCAAGATAATGCAAACTGAGTTTGAGATGAGCATGGTAGGTGAACTTACATTCTTTCTGGGATTACAGGTGAAGCAGAACATATCTAGCATCTTTATCTCCCAGACAAAGTATACTAGAAATTTGGTGAAGAAGTTTTGGCTTGGAAGGTTCAAATGGCTACTAATATGAAATTATCAAAGGATGATCATGTGAAAAAGATTGATCCTATTTTATATCGTAGCATGATTGAGAGTTTACTCTATCTGACAGCAAGTAGGTCCGATCATATCCTTCAGCGTAGGTGTGTGTGTAAGGTGTCAGTCGAAGCTGAGAGAGACGCATCTGGCTGCAGTTAAAAAGATTATCAGGTATGTCAGTGGAACAACAGAGTATGACATATAATTTTCTAAGGATACCAATGCTAATATTGCTGGATACCTAGATACAAATTGGGCTGAGAATGTTGATGACAGAAATAGTACTTCAGGGAGATATTTCTACATGGGAAACAACCTGGTTTCCTGGATGAGTAAAAAACAAAATTTCATTTCACTCTCCACAGCAGAAGCATAATATATAGCTGCAGAAAGTTGTTGCACATAGCTTCTTTGGATGAAACAGATGTTAGAGGAGTATGGAATTTCACAAGATCTATTTACTAAAGCATTGGATGCATCTAGGTTTGAAGACCTAAGAAAACATATTGGCATTTGTATACAGCCTAAATAGGTTTGACATCATGAAAAAGAAAAATTACATTGCGTGTATATAAAAAATAAAAAATAATTAAAAAATGGGTCATGAAAAATGAGAAAATCTCATAAAACAGAATGTTTTTATTATTTACATTTTTCGTATAGTTGTGTGATTTGTGTGTCATTCATGATCATGTTAATCAAATCACTTATATATGTGCAGGATATCACTGAGATACTTAGAAGAGGACGCATCCTGAAGAGATCAGTGAAAACTTCTTCTCCTTATTTCATAAAGATAAACTGCATAAAAATGATGGAATACGTCCTGCCTGCTTTGCACTATAAAGGGCATTATGATTGAGAGTCATAATTTTGATGTAGACCTATGGTCAGTATCTACATTCTGTGGTACTATATACGACTAATAATGTCTAAGGGGTAGAGTCAGTAGGGGCAAAAGCTACCAGTCAACAAATTCTTTGAGTGCATACAGCTACCTTTACCTTTAGAAAACAATGCTCAAAATTATTTAAAAAGTTGAGCAGGTTGAGAACTTAAAAGTTGTATTCTTTTTATAAGAGTTGTTCATATGATGATTGGTTTTCTCGTGCATCAATCATAAGTCTCAATAAGTCAAATCCTCACAAGGTGCAAAGTGGAGTCAGGATTGACCATAAAAGATAAATTCAAAATAAATTTCACTCAGAAAATAAATTTCTTCTATTGAGAACAGTTCAGTTGATTGAAAACTTCATTGTGTGAACTTCGAAAGGTATTTTGGGAAGTATTCAGTACTATCAATTAAATTCATGTTGGTTCATTACATTTGCATAGGTTTTGCTGTATGAATTTAGCCCAAATACATCTCGTATTTTAGTTGATGGGTCAAGCAGCGTACATTTGGCTGAGCTTCTATTTGTGGCAATTACAGGTAAACTGGTCGTACAATTTTTAAAATCTCTAATGGGCAAATTTTGAAAATCAACGTCAAAGACTTTTTAGTTTCCCTCTTATTTTCAGAACCCGTCATCTTTTTCTTAACACTAACTGAAACTCTCTCATTCTAAAAAACTAAGTACTCTAAACTCCAAACTTTCCTAGTTTTTTTGTGTTTTCTTTTAAAAACTTTCTATCACAAAAACTATGGCAAGAAAATCTACTACTGGAACTGGTACTCGAGGTAAGGAGAGAAGAGGTCACGGAGGTCGCGGAAGCCGTACGACTAGAAGCACAAAAATAGATGAAGGTCCTTCACAACCTTCTCAAACATCGATGAATCAGACTGAAATCAATCCTACTGCGTAACCACAACAAGAAATTCCACAAGCAGAATCCGTCAAACAGACGCCGGTACCCACACCGGAGAAACAAGCAGCAGAAGTTCTGTATCAAGTCGATCTTCTTTGGGAAATGATCTTGTTCGAAGGGGAAGTTCAAAATCTACCCACCGAAGGAGAAATAAAACCGCCGCTGGAAAACTAAGTTCTACCAGAACCGCCTGTTGTTGAACCAGAAACACCATTACTATAGGCCGCACAACAAAAAAATCCACAAATTCTTGTGCCTAATGTGTCGCAAGAGGAGATTCTTCAAGAAACCCCAAATTTTCAAGAGAGTTTACAGTCAATCGCTAGGGATCACTCGAACCCTACTGATTTTGGAGAAAATCAACAAGAAAATCTTGCAAATTAGGAACAACAACTGATTGTTGAGAAAGAACATCATCAATCTCCAGTGACGGAGAAGGCAAAATAGAATTCACCCTCTTCGCATTCTGTTAAAGAGGAATCTGAAGGAGAAGAATGCAACAAGTCAGAGTTAGAAGGATTGGAGGAGGATACATATGCTCTTGACAGAGAACAGAAATCCAAAAGGTGAATGATCAGTCAGAGAGTGAGTATGAGGTTGAAAATGAAGAACAAAATTCAGAAGAATTTTCTACAGATGAAGAGATTGAAAAATTTTCAGAGAAAGAGAAAAGGAAGAGGGATGACATCAAAAAGGGAAAGTAGAAAGTTGAGAAACCAGTTAGAAAAATTCCTACTAGACAGAGACCAACATAGGTGAAAATTGGGAGTCCAAAGAAGAGGACTCATTCTGAATCAGAATCAGATGATGGAACAAACTTACCAGACTAGGATGTCTCTAGGGAAGATTCTTCACCAGAAGGCTCAGATGAGATTAGAACACATCCTGACGACCCAAAGGACTGAGATCAGGACTGCACGATGTTCTTTCGTTCATTATAACTTTTGTTTTCATGATTCTAGAACTGCTAAGATTTTTAAGAAATATGTGTTATTTAGAAAATTTCAATATGAACGGAGGATTATGTTCTCTTATTTTGAGGAGTTTGGTCTGGAGGAGCTGGTGAAATTTTTCAAAATTGAAAAGTTATTTGATTGTCCTAGCAAGGCTAATAAGACTATTGTTAGAGATTTTTTGGCTAACATTCCTAAAAATCTTGGTGATTCTAAGTGCACTTTTACATCGAAAGTCTATATGAGGGGGAGAATGGTAAGATTTACTCCTGATAGTTTGCAAAGCTGGATAGAGGCTAGGCAGTTTTATATAACTGAGAACACTGAACAGAATATATCCAATAATGAGATAGCCCAGGAATTGATTGGTACAAATCTGCTAGCTTGGAGATCTAATTTTAAGATGGCACATATGCCCTTAAGATACAAACTGCTATATAAATTTGTGATGAATAATCTGGATCCACTCACTCACAAGACAAAAATGAACAGACTGAGGGCACTTATTCTTTATCAGCTGGGGACTAAGAAACCATTGGATTTGGGACAGCATGTGTATGATATGATTAGGAGATGTATTTCTGGCAGTTGTCCCGAGCATTCCAAAACCTATAAATTTCCTTTTCCATGATCATTTATCAGTATTTAAAAGATCACGGAGTTGAGGAGATGCAAGGAGATATTTGGTCACAGCTTATAGCTCTGCTTAAAAGGGACCATTGTGCTAAAATGTTCAAACCTATAGCACAATATGTTACTTCTGTGGCATCCGTAGAACCAGACACAGAGGAACTGAAGCAGCATATATCCAGACTAGAAGCTGAGCTTTCAGAATTTAGGAAATAATTTACTAATTTCTAGTATTCACTTCTGAATTTTTGAATACTTTTCATCATTTGTGTAGTTTGATAGTTCATTGTTTGCTTTTAAATGGACAAACTTTTTCCTATAAAGATGAATATATTGTAGTCTTTCTGAGGGCGTACCTATAAGCAGTAGATCATCAAACATCAGCAAATCAGAAGCATGATGCAATAGATCAAGCAGCAGCAGACCCCAAGCCAGATATATCCAAGACAGCTACCCCAAAGAAAAGGAAGAAAAAACGGCTGAAGAAGCTGCTGAACACAAGGCCAAGAAGAAGCAAAAGAAATCCAATGAGGACAACTGAAGCCTACCAGTAAAGAAAAAAATGAAGGAAGATGGAGACAACAAAAATTCTCAAAAAGCATTCTATGTTTTTTGAAACAATCATTTAAATACCTATTTTTTGAATTTTTATGTTTTCTAGTTTGTTTATTTCATGTTTCTATGTTTTGTGCTAGATTACATGTTCTAAACTCCTTTGAAGTTTATGCTATTGACTTTTTTGCAAGGAATCTTCTTTTGAGCTTATTTGTGATTTTAGCTGTGGTAACAATGACGTCTTCTGTAGGATATATTTGGCTTTTTCCCTTTGTCAAAAAAGGGGAGAAAGAAAGTAGTGTTGAACCGGATATATCTCGCATTGATATAGTTACATTTTTTTTTACTCTGATATATTTTTTTTTACTCTGATATATTTGAGGGTGAGTTTCATTCTAAGAGGGAGTTTTAATTGTTTACATGCTTTGAAACCCTTAGGGAAATTTTGACACATTAGGCTATTACATATTTTGAAAAATTAAAAAAGCCAACGGGGGAGATTGTTAGTGCAAACTCTTTTGTAAATTGGCATTCCTAATTTTTACTGTCAAAATATTTGTGACATATTTTGCATGACTTGTTTACATGTTATATTTTCTTAAGCATGCAAATTTTATTTCTTTGGCCGAAAGAAAGGTTGGGGCGTGTGTACCTTTCTTCAGGAGCAAGAATTTCAGTTACATGTTGTGTTTAAAAGTTTCCTAATCCTAATTATATTGAACTTACCTTATTTGATTAGGTTAAAATATATGCATGTCAAGTTCTAGTAGAGCTAGGTAAGTTTTGTATTTATGGTATAATAGAATTCTAACTTTCTTTATTCTTATTTACTACATGTATATAGTATCTTTGGAGACTTGACTTATACAAGGACTCAAAGACTACTCTCTATATATGTATTCTCTTATAGGTTAAAGAACCTGGAAAAAACCACGATCGAGCCATACGTTCTTAGCAATATTCTTTGAAGCTCGACGCACACAAGAAAGAGAACAAACACTGTCGTATCCCACGAGAGTTAATCTTGCATTTGGACTTCAATGTCTTAAAACCGTGTTTGTTTGGCAAATCCTGCATAATACATTGATTGTAGATCATGTATGTGCGATCGATGATCCATACAAGATTGAAGAGGTTTATGAGGTCTTCTTTCCCACGATGAGTTCAGGTGTTCTCTAGAAGGTTTGATGTACGTTCCCGTGTGAACGTGATAGCGAAAGAAGAATAACAATGCATGTTGTCACATGTGAAAAGGCGTAAAGAATGGAGTTTCTTCTATAAGTTTTTCCTTTTGAATGTTTAGTGTATATTGCGATATCACTAAGTATCTCGAGTTGTACTAAACTATTATCTGTGTTAGTAAATTGTTTGTCCCGTGGCAAGGGTACCCGCAGTTTTCCCAGTTGGGTTTCTGCGTCAACAATTCTGGTGTTAGTTATATTCTACATACATACCCGAGCTAGACATATCTAGGTCATGTTACACTTTACACCAGATTAAATGATAAGTAGCTAGGTAGGATACATCTTAATTAAAGTCTAGATAACCACCTATTTACACACATGTTTAAAAGAATACTGTTTCTGTTGCATGTGTATGTAAACACCATCTTACATTGGAGTCTCACTTGATTAATTTTCCAACACTATTATGTAGTTTTACATTGTCAAAACATATAGTTTAATTAGTAGAAATCACACTACCTGCTATAGTCCTGATCTAGTATCATATGGTATGACATCATATCATACCATATAACTATGTGGCGTACATCGAGACACGTCATATGAGAAATTACAGTTATGTGGCATGTCCCGATACACACCACATGATTGTATGGCACTATATAGTGTCATACATATGATGTTAGATCAAGTTTACTGCCTGCTATGCATAAAGGCACCAAGCAACAACATCATCACTATTGCACGTGATATTATGGTGTCGATGCAGAGATTTACATTTGCATAACGTACAGGGAAATGTAAGAAAATTTCCAAAATTGAAAGTAAAATCTAACCAATATCAAATTTAGAAATGATATACAGATAATTAATACATTTGCTTGGAATATACAATGGCATATACTCATTAACTAATTAGTATAATATTAGCATAATACAATAAAGAAAATCTATAATCAATGAAGTATAAATATCATTAACTAAACTTCCTTGTACATAAATACATAATGAACAAAGTGGAACATGTTTAATATATTTTCTACGCAGGAAAAAAACTATAAAACAGACGTAACATACAATACTTCTCAGTTCTCACTACTCTGACTCTGTAATGTGGCAACATCTCAAGGCTAAAATCTTCATCATTATTTCCAAACGACGGCACCACATATCTTCACACAACACGCATCTTAAGTGCCCACTGAGTCTTTGTTGGATTCACATCCTTCACAAGGTTCAAAATAGGTATCATCTTCTCCTTCAAAAGAGGTCTGAAAATACTTTTGTGCTTATGCTATTACTCTTTAACATACAGGGTGGACGCCTTCAGAATGAGACTGCTCTATTTATAGATAGAAGTCTGGCTTATCCTCAGGAGCGGAGCCAGGTTTTATTTTTAGTACGGTCGGCACTTTAATGTTGTAGCATGTTGATAGAATTTTTTGTGACAAGCGGTCATATAATAATTAGATTGATAGTACGATTTAAACTTTGAAATGTGACAAAAGTTAGTATAAATTTTGGAAGCAAATAAGTGGTGAATCAAAGAGAACATTTTAAGTGATATAATTATACGTAGAAATCGAAATAGAATTCTCTTATCATTCTAACTTTGAAGCTAAATTTTAATTAAAATTTTGAAGTAATGTATTAAAGTAAGTCTATCTCTTACCATTCTAACCTTGAAGCTAAATGTTAATTAAAATTTTGAAGTAATGTATTAAAGTAAGTCAAAATAAAATATAGATGATATTGATCCAAGTTCAATATTAACAGTGATTTATTACATGCTAATAAATGTACTATAAAATTTTATTAACATTTTTTTAAGGTAGAAAGTACAATCTATATTATAAGCAGTACGAATTCAAATAAATTTACATCCCAATAAAGGGTAATATGAAGAAATATACAAAACAGCATCAATGTTGGAAAGCCTGAGAAAATTGTTACGATATTTGATTAATGAAAGTTAATTTGAATTAGATCAATTTCTTAAATTGTGAAACATCCAAAGAATACAAACAAAAACAATGTTATAAATGATAAATCAAAAGGGAATGTGATGTTGGTTAACAGAAACAAGGGTAAGTTTGTAATTTCCCTCCAAATAAATTCCTAAATTTTTAACTTCTCCTTATCTCGTTTTCCCGAAGCCTCTGCAACTCTAATCGATGGCTCTGCAACTCTAATCAATGGCGGCTGGTGAAAACCTAAAGACTTCTTATGCCAAGCCATAAAAATTCATCCCAATCAAAATACGACCGTCACTTAGAGACATCACTTGGCTTCTTGTAGTTGGCGTGTAAGTGGACCGGCGAAAAGTTAAATGCGGTCAGGCTGAATTTCTAATGGGTCGGGGCAATGTTGAGTGTTGTCCATGGACCGCACTCGTCCAATGGAGGCTCCACCTCTGCTTATCCTAATCTCATGGAACCATACAATATAGCAAAATCAGCGTTGGCCTTTACAAAACCATATATACAATGCATGCTTCACAGTGTCAGAAAACCTTTCCAATTCCTTCAAGAAACAAATAAACTGAAAAGTTAAATTAATAATAGTTACAAACTGCATTACACGCCTAAGGCATCTCCAATGGTTTTCCCTATATTTAGGGGAACTCATTTTTATTTTAATTTTTCATTTCTTTTAATTTAATATAAGAATAGGAATAACATTTTCATTTAATTATAATCAAACTTAATTGTTTGCCCAAAAAAAATAATCAAACTTAATTTATATAACAATTATAATTAATTAAGGTTAAATAATTTATATCTCGAAAGGAGCTAAATAAAGGATATCGTTGAGAATAAAAATTAAAAAATATGTAATATTTGAATTATAAAAAATAATTTAATAGTATTAATAAAAACACAAAAAATTTAAAACTCAAAATTGGAACAATTATTTGTTAAAATTGAAATTAATTCACGAACAGCATTATTGTAATTAAACTAATGTCGCTTTCGTAAATAAAAAAAGGTCATTTTTGTAATTATTCACCTCCCCATATTTGGGGGAGGTGATAGGGGACGCTTGGAGGCAGATGATCCTCCAAATTTGAGGGAATCCCCCAAATTTGGGAGACCATTGGAGATGCCCTTAATATATATTCACTAAACACAATCACACTAAAATCAGATTTTTTATAGAGAAAAAATAATCCTCTGGATATTCAAACAATACGACTCCAGCACTTTCCCTGTCTCTCCCACACGCGCCGTAATGCAGCTAAAATAATTACACTAAAATCAGATTTTCTAGATAGAGGAAAAATAATCTTCTGGATATTCAACTAATCGGACACTAGCTCTTTTCCAGATTTTCCCCAAGATGCCATAATGCAGCTTATAGAGGTCTGATACTGTATAGAAAATATAATATTTAGAGCTGGTTTGATTCTCATTATTTATCTAATTTTAAAGAAATTATAATAAAGAGAGATGTATAATATGTATTAGTAATGTAAAAAGATTTGAAAATTGTGTTTTAATTAAATAGTTGTAAAATTAAATGTCAAATTAATAGTAGGTAAAATTATAATTTAAAAGAATAATGAGAACAACTTTTTGGTGGAGATGAGAAGTCTGTGATAACCAATCAGTAATAAATATCACTATCACCTTTACTGATTTCTTTTCAGATCCTTTTACATAAATAATATTATAATATTATTATAATAAAGAAAGACGTAAAATATATATTAGCAATGTAAAAAGATTTGAAATATGTGGTTTTAATTGAACAATTGTAAAATTAAATGTTAAATTAATAGTAGGTAAAATTATAATTGAAGAGAATAATGAGAACAGTTTTTTGGTGAAGATGAGACGCCTGCAACAACCAATCAGTAATAAATATCACTAACACCTTTACTGTTTTCTTTTCAGATCCTTTTACATAAATGATAATATTATAATATTGTATTATTTTAATATACTAATGGGAAAAATTAAGCAGTAAACTAGCACTTACATTTAGCGGTCGCACTTTTATTTGTGCCGCAACTTTGACGCAAAATTTTGGGCGGGAAATTTGTGGCTGACAACTCTATTTATATATATATATATATATAAAAGATATAAGATAACATGTATTTTTTTAATCTAAAAAAGATTATGATATATAAGATAAGATATGGTAATATTGGCTCACGTATTTATTACTTTTAAGTTTTTTTAAATTGTTTTATTAGTCATTTTACTCGACTTTATTCTATATTGATAGATTCTCACACGTGCGTTGCACAAAGAAGTTCTCAGTTCAGATCATAAAAGTCTAAAATATAATAATCTGTTGTATATATAACAGTAATATATAATATGTAAGTAAGTCACTTATAAATTAATTTCTTATTTTCCAGTGTTAATTTGACTATTATATAATAGCTGAAGACCTTGTTTGATCCTCATTATTTGTCAAAAGTTGGAGAAATTATAATGCGAATAGATGTAGAATGTACATTGAAAATATAAAAAGATTTGAAATATATGATTGTAATTGAATTGTTGTCAAATTAAATATCAAATCAGTGGTAGGCAAAATTATAATTTGAAAAAATAATGAGAATCAAACAAGCATGTATTCTATTTTTTTTTTTTTGTCAATCATTCAATCGTAGAATTTTTTTTAATTAAATCATTAGTAGCTATTACTATAATAGATAGTACATTAATCACCCTTGTATGGTAATTGAATCATCTGTTAAACAAATAGAAGGTCAAGAAAAATGAACTTTTATAGTAGTAATCACGATTAGGATACATGTAAAAATATTTTTAAGAACAATACAATAGACACGTAATGAATTAATTCAAATTGTTCAACTGTTTAAGGAGGGATAGAAATCAGATAATATAGGATAATCTCACGAATTTTTAAGGGGGAGTAGATCGGATTAAGATCATTTGCTAAGAAAAATTAAGCCTTTGATGCGAGAGAATGAGGAGACTGCATAGTAATATCTAAGAACCGATAGAATTCGATAAGAACAAATGCAAAAACGAAAGAGAATAAAAATCAGATGTTACTTCATCGTTCACCACTGGAATAATAAGAATGACCAAAATTTGTAAAAAAATCGAGAAAATTGCTGTCAAATTTTGTCGCAGCCTCTTTCGTTTAATTAATACTACCTCCGCCCTATAAAAATAGACTCAATTTCTATTTTTATTTGTCCTACATTATAGTCCACTTATATAAACGAGGTTGAACAATTAATTTCTTTTTCAAATATATCCTTAGCCCAACTACTAATAAATTTATAGTGCATTAAATTGAATTAGTCTTGAATAAGGGTATATTAAGGAATTACGTATAAATTTTGTATTTCTAACTACATTAATTTATATTTTTTAATCCACGAGATTAGTTGATATGAGTATATTTTTATGAAATGGAGGTAGTATATAGATTAGACGCATTTATGCCAATGTTTTTAAAGAAAAATATATATTCAGGTCGGTCCGACTATGGAAACAGGCCCTGGTTCCTTACGGAGCTTGGTCTTCAACACCTTACCTGACACACAATACATGACAATATCTCATTTGAAAATAGGCTCAGTAAGAAATCTAGCCCTGATTTCTTAGAAATTTCCTATATTCAGGTCCCCCCACCTCACCCCACCAAAAAAAAAAAAAAAAGGCTTCTCATTTCTTTTTGAAATTTTACCATTTGATGATGACTTTTTGTGGAATTAGAATCTTTCAAAGTATGCATAAATATTTGTGGCAAATAAAATCATGCGTTAGATTTTTGTTTTTGAATTTGCACAATAATTATTTACATATGTTTGAGTGGTACCAATACAAATATAAAATCACGTGCAAATCACTTAAAAAAAAAAAAATCATGTGCAAAAGAACACGTTATGTGCTACTAGTAATTAAATTAAAAAAGTAAAATGAGAACCAACCCACTGTGTTTTGAATTGTACTGTAGTGTTACATGCATAAATTAATTTTTTTTAGTAAGAGACTTCCATCAAAAAAAGGTCCATACCTCCTTTAAGTTCTCTCACATCTCCCTTGTCGCCAGTAACCCAAAAAATAAAAAAATAAAATAAAATAAGTAATACTAAAAATAAATAAAACATTCAAAATAAGTCAGGATTAAGTGACTTGATAGTTTTCTATTGGCTCTTAGACTCCATACAAGAATCTAATCTGACTACATAGAAATCACCAAATGCTAACTCCTTTTCAATGTTTTATTTATTTTTATTATTACTTTTTTTTTTGTTTGTTTGTTACCGGCATCTAGACAAAAATCTAATATGACTCCATTTATAAAGTGGTTAGCATTCGGCAAGTTTTACCTAGAACTTATTGAATCTCCAGAATAACCCTACACTAGATTTCCATAAATGTAACATAATTGTGTTTGTCTGGTTTAATGTCATAAAGAAATTAAAAAAACATAACTTGTATGGAATTAATGTGTATCCTACATTTGCAGTAGTATACAATCGATTCTTTATTTTGGTAACATAATTTTAAATTCTGGTTATTAGTCCATTGCCATCTCGTTGAACTAATAATTTTTTTGTTAATTGTTATTTTTTATTTTATTTAAAGACAATAAAACCCAATAACATAATTCTATATTAGTTTCACGCCCGTACATTTCACGGACATACTATACTTCACACCCATATATTTTCACGGATATATTATGTTGACAAAATAAAATAGAACGGAATAGGAGAACAAAAAATTATAAAATTATGCAATTGAACAAAGTAAATATGTAACTTAGGCACAATCTCCATCCAAAATAAAATTGTAGCGACCAAAAAATTTAAGAATAAAATTTTATTAAATAATTACATATCGCTATAATCCCACCTATTTTAATGTTCATTTTACTTCGCGCTCGTTTAGTCATAAAAACATTTTAATTCCAAAGGTTTCAAAATCATCCTATAATTTTGATTAACGATTTATATATACACACACAATAAATAATTCTATTATTTTGACTAAAAATTATAATCTATAGACATAATTCGGTTAGAGGCTTCTTCTAAAATTCTGTTACTCATCCAATTCAACTGTGTTCAGGGTAATACAATTTCCAATTTATACAAAAAGCCAAGAATCCAACTTCCTATCAATCCACACTTCAACTCAATGTAAACATCTACTACATGATAAACCAAGACAAACTAGAACACTAAGCCTATAGATTTAGCCAATTCATACATCCTTCTACCCACAATCTCAGCAAATTCATAGGTTCTTTAAGTCAAGCACCGGCATGTTGTTCTCCCACGTCCCCTGCTTGTGTTGCTCCTAATTACACACACAAATTCCAGCCGAAATTTAGTTCCAATCTCAAGTCAAGGAATGTGATTTCTCCTCTCCTTCTCCATTACTGCCTCTGTTCCTTAACCCATAGTTACACATCAATACACACACATATACACACTGCCATACAAAGTACCCAAGAAAAACTTGTGCCCAAATTACACAAACCGGTACACATTAAGCTCTCCCCACCGCCGGCCAACACCCCTCCTCGCCGGACTTCCAAGAAGCCAGTCAAGACCCGAACCCCATTGTGCGGTCAACCACCGCGACCTCCTCCCGAGCCTCAACCACCGCGACTCCCTCTCTGTCCCCTAAGTCACGACCGAGATTTCGAACCCAAAACGACGCTCAGGCCGCCTAGCCTTCGAACCCAACTCTCGAATGAACCCAAGAACCACGTGCCAAGCCTCGACCGCGACCCACATCCCGAGCCCAAACCGCCTTGGCCAGTCGCGAATCCCAGTCGCGTTCCTCTATGCCGCCGACACCGCGACCAAAACCCAGTCCCCACCACCCATCGTCCACCCTCTAGCCGGAATCCCTTTCGCCGGCGTACAATCCTTCCAAGCAAGCACGCACGCCCGCCCTGCTCGAACTCTCTGTTCTTGATTCCAAAATTTTGGGTCTGCCGATTTTTGGGGTGGGATTTGGGAATTTTATAGAAAATTTATTTAACACTTGGCTCCCCAAATTTTACCGATTCACAAGTCAGTCCCCACGTTCCAGATTCATTAGTTTCGGCTCCAAGGTTTTCAGTTTGGTCAAATAAGGTTTCTAACTTTCTGTAACACAGATTTCCACCCTAAAGTTTAGCGTCTGCCTTTTTAGTCTCAGTCCTAAACTATTTCAGAGTTTCAATTTAATCTCTAAAGTTTATTTCCTATTTCATAAAGTATTATTTCTTCAATACTAAAATAATTTATTTTATTTTGACTAGAGGAGACGTGAAGATTCATAAACGAGTAAGATTTCTACAAAGGTTGCCCAGCTTATAAGTTTAAGGTAGTCTCATTTTTCTAGAAAAAGTAATTTACGCAAAATGAATTGATCTACGCTATCAGTATGCATGTGAATATGTGCTTTATGTGTTTATTTTATACATGAGCTTATTTGCTTTATACTTAAAATGAGACGAGACGAGAATAATTATGATTTACATGCAACACTTGATTACTATGCCCTTATATTTACTTGCTTTATAGCATGAGACGAGAGTCGGAAATCTACATTTACCATAAGATGCTTGTTTCTGAGTAAAGAACTTTTCTGAGATATGCATGTAGTTGCATGTTTATATGTGTAATGGTGGCAAATGTTAATTAATTTGCGCCGAGACTACTGAGTATTTCTATGAAATACACACCATTTCAAATTACAATATTTTACAGGTTCAGATTCAGAGGAGAGGCGTTGAACAGTGTTGGCAATTAATTTAGAAATTTATTTTAAAGTGAATTAAACATTTTTACGTGCTCCAGAATATTTTAAATTCATTTTCTTTGAACAACAGTAAATTCTTTAGTTTCAGGATATTATTTCCAAGAGTATTTTCTGCATATTTAACCGCTTTTAATTCATTTATTTTAGACTAAAAAAAAAGAAAGAAAATTTCATCAACGTCCTGGGTGCTCAGAATTTGGGGCGTTACAAAAATGTTAGATACTCAATTCTTCAGATGAATAGAAATTTCACATACATCTATGTCCTTAAGCATCACCCTTCATATAATGAATAAATCACAAGGGGCAGTTTTAGATGCAATTACTCTTTATATAGACTTAAGTCTATCTTGTGCATCACCAGTAGCGGTCTTATCTTGAACTATATCTCCACAAAATTGACATGCAATGAGGCGCAAAGGATAATATTAAGACTTAAACAGTATTAAGGTTTTAGACTTCTTGCTTCTTCTTGCACTATTCACCTCTATTCAATATATATATATTGAATAAAACAATCTCTTATTAGTTAATCCAGTTTAACAAAGTAGTTTAAATATCGTATACATGAAAAGAGTTATACATCTAATTTAACAAAGTAGTCTTAAGAAAATATCGTATACATGAAAAGAAATTTGTAGTAAAAAATACAATGAATTTTACATTAGCCAAACTGACTTATGTAATCGGTCATCTAATAATTTTACTCATCGCTAATGCAGTCATCGTTTTATGAACAAAGACAAAAGCACTAATCTGAGAATATTAAAACATGATGGTAAGAAATATGAATTCGATGCTGCTAAGGAAATATTTTGATCTGATATATGTTCTTGAACGCATATAACATTGAATCTGAACTGATATATTATCCATTTTCATGTAGTTCAAATTCATTAGGCAAATATGAGATATATTTGACCAAAATGTAGTATATAGATAGAGTTATAAAATAAAAATATTAAGTTAAATAATTAAAGAAAAATATAATAATAGAATAATGACATCACCAAATTTCTTTTCTAAAATTAATTTTAAAGCTTCAGACATTGTCATGAATTTTAAGCATTTTAGGACATGTTTTCTTAGCATTAATTATTACATTATGTAGTAGTTATTATTACTAGTGCAAGTATACGGCTCTAGATCCAACTATAAGAGAATACAGGAGAATATAGAGGAATGATGAAAAAGTTTAGATGGAAGATGAGGAGAACTTGAGAAGAAACTAGAATAGATAAACAAACAATCATGATCTGATAATTTGGGTTAGTGGGGGAGGAAAGTCTCCCTTACAGTAAAAAATAATTTGTTATTTTGTTTTAGAATAGAAATGTATTGAGTGGAAACGAACGGTAAAAAAATAAATCCCTCAAAATATGTGAATATAACTGATTTGTCATTTTGTCTTTGTAGATTAAAACAAATCCTCATACCTAATATTTTTGAAACTTGTCAAACATCATTTATTGTCACTCACACACTCTACACGACTCTCAAGTACTACAAAGCAAAATAATTGTAGTTAAAATATCTTAATAGTGGTATGCGACAATTTATTAAATAATCATAATGAAGGTTGAAGATGAACTTGGAAAAAAATATTATGTAGGAAAATTTTAATTTTTATTATTATTATTATTATTATTATTATTATTATCATCATCATCATCATCATCAACTGTACTCCTTCTCCAACAAAAGAACTATATTGATGATATATATCAAACTGACTTCCTCTTCCTTTTTTTCTTGTCAAAATCTGCAACCGGATTACACTACAAATACAAGATACTCTAACTCATAATCCATAGTCTGAGTTTAGCTTAAATTTTTTCTTTATTAGAGTTTCCTTTGAAAATATCTACATTTGCCAACAATACGACGAACAAAATTCCAATACTCCACTAGTACCGAACTAAGCATTTCAAGCAAATGAAGGAGTGTCAAGTGGATATAAGGGACTCAATTTATTGTTTAAATTGAGATCTTGTACACACTTATCTTGTCTTTATTTGTTTTGAGTACTGAATTTTTAGTATTTTTAGAGTATTAGAATTTTTTACTATGATCGCCATTTGCCATCTAGGTTGAAACCAACAACTCCAAAATTTTATATTTGAAAGATTATGAACTATGTTGTTATTTGCATGATATATTGAGAACCAATGATGAAATTTCCCCACAAAATAATTTCACTATGTTAAAAAAATTCTCTTCTCTCACTCTACAGTGTCTTGTTCCAGTAGTCTCTGTCTCTCCTCCGTTCTTTTTTTTTTACTGTGCGACTCTGTTCATGGCCAAAGCCAGGGCCGCCCGCCGTATCCTAGATTCCTATACCGTTAAGCCCATCAACAAAACTGTCCGCCGTAAGTTTCATTCACTTCTTCCGGTGAATTTTCCTTTTCAATTTGACATTCTTCTGCCACAGGATATGATAGTCTGGTTCCTGTTGATCTTTTGATTTCTGTGTTGTTTTGTGGATTTTCATGCAGCCGGAGACTGCGTATTGATGCGGCCGGGTGATCCGTCGAAGCCGTCGTACGTGGCTCGAGTGGAGAAGATCGAGTCGGACAGTCGTGGAGCCAACGTGAGGGTGCACGTGAGATGGTACTACCGGCCGGAAGAGTCGATCGGCGGCCGGCGCCAGTTTCACGGCTCCAAGGAGGTCTTTTTGTCTGATCATTTTGATATTCAGAGCGGCGACACAATCGAGGGCAAGTGTACGGTCCACAGCTTTAAGTCCTATCCAAGCTCGATGCAGTTGGAAACGAAGATTTCTTTTGTCGCTTTGAGTACAACTCGTCTACTGGTGCCTTCAACCCTGATAGAGTCCCCGTGTATGAGTTGCGGTTATATGATCTATTATGATCTTTAGTTGATTAAATTTGCCAGTTTGGTGGCTGAAGATCTTGTTGAATTTGGTGGAGTTTCGGATGCACTGGAGTTGAAACAGTTAAATTGGTTTCTAATTTGTGTCATCAATTTACGTAAGCAAATAATATTTTGGACAACCGCAATTTTACTCCATGAAATTTGCTTTCTTTTTACTGGCGAAACCGTGTTGGCGAGATCATTTTGAAAAATGACTGGATTTGGCTTCCTAAGTTTCTACTCGTATTTTTGTTGGTTTCCTGGGAATGATTTTCACATTTTTTTGTAAGGTAATCCTGACCCGAATAAATGAAAGTTGAGACAACTGAATTGCTAGCTGGAAGTCAAAACAGCTTGTTATCCTTACTTTCTTCAATGCATTACCTATTGAATTGTGTCTTATTAGCTAGGAGAATTCGTTTTTGTAAATTTGCCGATAGCACCTACATGTGTTGTCCTGGCTAAGGTTGTTTGCTTACCTTGAAATGATCTGGCTATTTTCTAATTTGACTTCTGTGATGTCATTGCTGTTTCTATCTGCGTCTCTGTGTGTCAGCATATTGGGACTATATGATCATGCATATTTGATTTGTTACTAACAAACTACAGTTACTACTTTATATGAGTTTCACCATAACTGAATTAGTAATTACACATTCTGAGCTTAGTTATACGAATCAGAGGAGGAAGAGATAAATAAAATATGTATTTTTGACAATTTTGCTTGGATTGTGAATTTGACATCATCCCTAACTGTTGATTTTGATTTATCTTCTTGTACATTTATGACATGGATGACCATGACATTGTTAGTTTTCTAGAATGTGGGCTCAAATAGATCGGAAGAGCACAGCTGTACAAGTTTTTGAAGTATCCCTGTCTTGATTTGGCAGGTACTGTAAATGTGAGATGCCTTACAATCCGGACGATCTTATGGTTCAATGTGAAGGATGTAGTGATTGGTGAGTCCTGGATCCAAAATAGTTGTTTCAGTTGATTATTTTACATCTTCTGATATAAGGTTACCTGTAGCCTGCCAATTTAGTCATACTACGGTAAAAAGTAGTAACTTACTGGGGGCTTAATGAGTGGGAAACTCTGTTTATTTGCTGTATGCTTGTATGATGTCAAGCTTCAGTTTTTCCAAATTTTATTTTATAAATGATTGTTTTGTGTTTTGTGCTGGTAACAAAATTATATTTTATTTTTATTGATTAACTTTAATAGGTTCTATTAGAGGGTCAAATTTCTCTGTGAGACACTTGTGTCATTGTTGTGCCACCTTTTCTCCTAGCTTCTATGGCCTACATGAAAGTATGCTGGGGTCATTTCCATATCCATGGTAGGTGATATGCCAAATTGGGATATACCAGATTCTATACGTATAAAACTGCTCTATTATCATTTTTTTCGTGTTAGATTTTACAGATATTACTTTCCACTAAGATGAATCACAAAAATATTGAGTCAACTCAACTACTCTAGGCTCAAGGTTAGCCGGTTGACGCTAAGGATTTTTAGTTTATATAAGGGATTTACAGTAGCATTAAGGAAACTGCTAAATAGTTGGCGAGCATTCTCTTTTCCTTTTGTTTTTTCTGGGAAAGGGTTTTGGGTCCTAAGTCTCGTGGAAAGGTACATAATTCTATTATTTGTTAGTTTACTAAAGATAGAGCATCTCTGTCCTCTGGAAATGTGTAGTGATATAGACACATAAAATGTACAAATTTCAATCTTCTTTCTCTTCTTTCACTTTTTTCTTGCCTTTTACTTTCTTCATTTTCCATATTTTCTTCACATTGTCCTTGACACTTTCTATCAGCTTGTTTGATCCCCTTTATTCTCCAAATTTATAAATTTACCTACCACTCATTTGACATTTGATTTGACAATTGTTCAATTACAACCACATATTTCACACCTTTTTACATTTTCAATACACAGTCTACCTTTCTCCTCATTATAAATTCCTCAAATAAATAAGATCAAACAAGCTCTATAACTAGACATTGTGGAGAAAAAATGGAAAATAAGGAGAGAAAAATGTAAGAAAGAAGAGAGAAATTTGAAATTTGTACATTTTATGTGTCATTCTTTTGTGTCAAAATTGCTATTTAGCTTTTATCTTCTTACAACAGCTATTCAATTATTTATTTAAATAATGGAATGGCACCAGTGGTAGGATCTAACCCTTGCCACTAGGCAAAAGGCACCATCTGTGATTTTCATTAAAAAGGGAAGTTAATGGTCCTCTCTCTCTCTCTCTCACACACACACACACACACATTCATTTTCCCAATAAAAGCATGAGGTCTCTCTTGAGTCTTGATTGATGACTGCTACTGTTATACTAGTCTCTTACTAGCTTTGCATAAAATAAATTCAGCCACCCTTGTATTCCTTGCATCAACTAGTCTTTATATTAGTTGTGCTGGCTAGAGCGGATTGGGTACAGCTCTTGGTGATATCATCAGTAATTATTACTTCACTGTTTCTCTATAGTCTATGCTTCTATTAAACATTTAGATATATTATTGTTGGCTACTTCTGTTGATTCTCTCTTCTCATCTTCTAGTTAGTTGTGACTTATGCAGTCGTTTATGTATACAATCCTTCAGGTGCTTACTCATTATGTTGCGCTTTATATAGATATTCCTTCAGGAGCTTCTCATTCTTTGGTGAAATTTTTTTTAATTGATATGGTTACATTATTTACAAAATGCAAGCTAAACAAAGCTTTGTAACTTACTGGGCAAATATCCTATATGATTATATTGTGAGTAGGACAAATAAATTGATAACCTCATTCTTTCACTTCTCAAAGTGCAAGGATGAAACTTTCTCTGTAAACGGACATGTCATGCCTTGCTAACTTGGCCAGTTTGCCTTTTAGGAAGTTTTACTCTCCAATAGCCATGATAACAGTGTTAATTTGATGAGTCTCATAGAAATGACAATTGAAGTTGCCTTCTTACCTTTGCTGCACTAGGTTCTTTTCTCTGTTTTTTTTTTTTTTTGTTGGGGGGGGGGGGGG
>CAVNYN010256291.1:0-12644 GCA_963692815.1 Nyctanthes arbor-tristis | reverse complement strand
TCCTCATCGGCCGACTGGGTCTTCTTCTGGGCCTCCTTCGCCTTGAGGGCCTGCAACTTCAAGTGATTGTAGTAGGCCACGCCCAGAAAGGCCAATCCGTATCCCATCAAGTTCACCGGAGTTACCGTATCCTTAATCACCGACCAAGAAAATGCAATGAGTAACCAATCCTTCACCACTCCAGCGACATTCATGGTCAACGCAGAAGTTTTTCCGACGAGCAAGAAAACGGCCAAATTCAACGCGAAAGCGCAGAGAGAATTGGTCCCAAAAATGACAAAATCGAAATGGAACCCTGATTTCTCTTTCAAAATTGGGTACTCAACGAAAATCCAGGGGATGGAAAGAAAGGCCAGGCAACTGGGTGCCACATAGTAGAGGGAAGTAATGGGGTTTAGATTGATACCCTTAGAATTTAACAAAATTTGAATCATTACCAATCTCGTGGCCTCGAAGACAACCGCGCCCAATTGGAGAAGAACCCCCCAGGAATCGTATTTAGCTTCGCCATATGCAGCAATCGCAACGCCGACAGAAATTGCAAGCATATTCAACATGGTGTTGTTCTTGTAACTATCCTTTTTCAAGAGGATCCCAATTGTGTATACAGCAACCGGCATCAGGGCTTTGAGCATCTGGATAAAGGAGACAGAGAGGTAGATGTAGGCAGAGTTAGAGAGCCAGAGGGACATAGAGTAGAGAGCGCCGATGGGTACGACGGAGGTGAGATACACGCGCCGCGAGAGGGAGACGGGTTCGACAAGTTTGAAAACTCGGACGGCGATGAAGGCCAAGGAAGAGCAAAAGGCCATGTGAATCATGGTGAGTGAGATGGGGAAAGGCCAGTTGTAGAGCTTCCGATCCAGAATGTACTTGTTGTAAACTATGACGGTGAAGGAGAGGAAGATCCAAATGGCGACATAAGTGTAGGATAGGATGATCTTCTTCACCACGCCATCTGAGAGTGCTCCGTCTTTCCCCATTGGTGGTGGTTGTGACGGCGGCTGCTCGTTGGCTGTGCGGTGGAGGATCTTCAGAGGGTTGAGGAAGTGCCAAGAAGAAGAGCGGGTGGTGGGATGTGGAAAAAGGTAGGAGTCAAGAAATATATGTAGGGGGGCGGGGCTTAACGATAATAATTCGTTGAAGTTAACCAAGGTCTGTTTGGTGTGGCCTTTGGAATAATAATTCCAAAAAATTAAAAGCAAAATATTATTTAATATTACTAAAAAAATACTAGAATACTAATATGATCTAATTTTCCTTTTTTATCCGTTTTAAAATATAGTCTTCTCTTCTGTTAAAAAAGTACCTAGAATAATAATTTCTTTTATATCTTATTTAATATGGATTGTAAGCAACAAAATAATAGTTGTAATATGTAATAAATGAAATTAGAGAAATAATATTAAACTTTATATTTCAAACATTATTAATTACACTTTTCTTAATATTTGTGAAATTGAACTTGAACCATCTCTGTGGAAGAACAGAGGTAATATTTATTATTATGCTTGAATCGTCAGTTAGTGATGAACCTTAGAGATTAATGATTCACTTAAATAGATTTTACATATCTATACATTTAATCGAACTTATCATTTAAACTTATTTATTTATATTATATTATATAGCACATTATTTCATAGGGTTGTGATAATTACCATGAGTAGAGTAATATATATTTGCCTATGAGAGTTTTCCAAATGAATTACATTTCAAAGAGTTTTTATAATAATAATAATAATAAGGGGAAAAATGGATAGTAGTACAAACAGGTTTCACAAAGTTACCGAATGTTTATGTGGAAATTATTTGAAGTGGATTTAGATATAGCGGATTAATAAAATTCCTGTATTTGATTTTGTGTATTTGACAATATTAATTATGGTTCCTTTTTTGGCCAAATTCTGAACATGTAATCAATTTACATTCTTTGAAGTCTATTTAAATTTTGGTTAACAGATTGGTTTTCTCTTTCTTCGTTTTTTCTTTTGTTGGTGGATGATAGAGAGAGATTTGGATTCATCGTTTATTTTTTTGAGCAAAGATTTATCTTTTGTTTGATATATTGAATAATAATAATATGATAATAATAATAATAAACAATCTAAAGATGCAATTTTTGAATTAATTATCTTAAACGTCACTTACACACAGATAAATGTAGTTCTTTAAAGATTTCTGAAATTAAATAAATTGTTTGTTTTCTTGAGATTATTTTAATGATAATTTTGTTTTAAATTGTGAAAATACAGTGATCTTTATTTTTGTGACAAATTACAATTCTTAAAAGGGTGTTTATATTTACACTACAAGTTTTACTGATTACACCACACATCAATTACATCTAACACCCTTTAACTTAATTTAGGTCCTCAATTTTTTTATGTCATAGTTTTATATGTAATTCTTTAATAGTTATTACATCTTGTTTAAAATAATATTTATCTTGTAAAAATTCCGTTAAAAGAAACACTAAATATTTTAACTAAGTAAAATAGTGAAAAATATAAAAGAAATACTAAATATTTTAACTAAATAAAATAGTGAAAAATATAAAAGTAAAACAATATGTTTTCTTATGATTTTGAAGTATATATATTATCAAAATTTTTTGATTGAACATTAACATTAAAAATAAAAAGATCTAATTAATTAGTTACTGCGCAAAATAATAAAACAAAAGATATAAAGAGGCATAATATCATAAATAATAAAGTTAAAGATTTTCAACACAAATAAAATGTGGTGCATTTTAATAAAAAGTGTGGTGGAAGTATGTTTTCCCTTCTTAAAAATATTATTGCAAGATAGATATTTTGAGCAAAAAATCTCACCAACTTGGCGTTTAATGAAATTTTACATTTTGCTCGCGTCTAAAAGATTTGTTTGTTTCTTGGCGTGCTTGGTTTCAACTTTCAAGATTCAAATATCCAAATTTGCTTACGTTCAAAATGATTATTTCTTCTTTATTCTCAAAGGGCATATTTTCAAGACCCAAACGTCCACATTTGAAGAGAAATTTAAGTACAACAGATGTATATCTTACGTGGTACATCCGACTAACAACACATGTGCATCTCGCTATGTAGGATGTACATTTCCATCTTTCTATGTCGAGTAAGAAAATTTGTAAGCAAATGGATTGTACATCATGTATGCTACATTTTAGTGGCGAGATACATGTGTATTATTAGTCAGATATACCACGTTGGATATATATCCAACGTACCTAAATTTCTCTCTCAAAATTGATGAACGACATTATTATCTGAAAATGCTATTTTAATTCCCCCCTGATGTGCATGGTTCCTTAACTACAATAAACTCTTTATTATGAACCATATAAATGCGAAAAAAACTTCAGTGTTCTAAAAGCACCGAGCTCGATCTATCAGAAACCCAAATATGAGTTTTTGGACCCAATTTTGTTATTTAATGTGAATTCCCATGTAGGTTTCTAATTGACTAGGTCACGAGCACCAAGAGCTAAAGTAGTTTTTTTTTTTTTTTTCCATATAGCACCACTGATATAAGCACAAGTCCAAATGACGACATATGATATATATAAGTTAAATCAAGTGAATCATATGTATTTGTCTTTCATTTCACGTATATCGTTTAATACCACGTGCGCTACCACACATAGTGTTGTTTAGCAGCTAGCACCACTAATACTATGTGACTTTATTTTATACACAAAAAGTTAGTCAAATCACTCAACACGACAGACATGTGATTTGCACATTTTGTGAACGGTTGCATCTAATAAACCATGAAAGGCACTTTGTTTTTTAGAAAAAGTTATAATTCTTGTTTAAATTAGGTTAAAGTGACAAACTCCTCGTACTTTAATATATATATTTCCAATAACCAATGTAGAAGAAACGGATAAATTAATATAAATGAGCTGTCAATGAGAAGGAAAAAAGATCAAAAACTATGTAAATATACAACATTAATAATTAAAGCATTCAAAAAGATGAAAATAATGACAAAATAAAACAAATAATAATTGGAAGTAACATTTATCTATTTTCTTTTTGGGCAAAAACATTTATCTATTTTCAATTCTTGTGGGGCAGCCGCCTGATTGTGAAGGGCCAATCATGCAAACAACCAATGCACACACACAAAAACGTGTCCCGTTCTACAAAAATTCCGATCAAAAGCAAAAATTTCATTACTTCATTTTTATAACCCAGCCTTTTGTAAAAAGCTAATTCTACCTTTTAGATAAAGTGGGCTTTTTACAGTGACAAAAATGACTATCCCTGTCCCTCTTCCCGCACCCAAAAATGGTACTATTTGAGAGCCGACAAGTCGCTTTTTTTTACCATAACCGTATTCGATATTTCGCGTTGTAAGACTTATCACATTTTGTAAACTTACTAGAATGTAAGATCATTAAACAACATTTAATGCATTTTAAGTTAGAGCCATTTTTTATGATAACATCAATTGCACCAAAATTGTTGCTATACAACTTAAAAGTAAGCCAATGCCTATAGTACACCTTACAAATTATTAATTTTTGTAAAATCTCTTCTTAAAAAATATTACTTTGATTAATGTTTCCTTACTCTTTCACCATACACTATCCAAAAAGATTTTTTATAAAGTCACTTCTCAAAGACTAAACTGAATAATTTCGGACCAAATTGTGGGCCCATGGATGCTAAATTTTGGCATGATTGTCAAGGGTCAAACCTGCAACACATACGTTTTATTTATTTTTCATTTCATTGTTATTTCACACAGCGTTCCTTTCCCTTTTCGTCTGTATATTTTTCTTTTGACAGAATCACATGAGCCATCACTTCACCTAGTTTTTAAAATGCAATTATTTACAATTTCTTTCTTCTTCTGCCCTTTAAAAAAAATAAAAAATAAAACCCCATTTGGCATGTTACAAAAAAAAAAAAAAAAAAAAAAGAGTTAAGCCCCATGTGGCATTTTACAAATAAGAAATTTTCTCTGTAATTATTTTTATAATAAGAGTTTGTTTTTATTTTGCATCTTATGAAGTTTATGCTTTGTCTCTATTGTACACCAATCCTTGTCTTCCAATGTGTTATTTTATGAAGTCGAATTTGGTTTTTTATTTTAGGCTCTGCAGGTTTTAGAGCCACACCACCCAAGTATTAGAAAATTTATTTTTATTGGTTATATTTGTATTTTGAAACAGAAACAGAAAAATAACATGAAATATTGAATAACCGTACTTCATTTGTAAACGTAAAATTAAAAAAAAAATTTCATTATCAGAAATTTGAGCCCCCCGTATAAATAAATATCATTGCTCAATAATTTATGTCTATAAAACATAATAATGTGTGTTGGGCAAATGATTATAAATTATTGATTTATAAGCGTATCGTAAGTTATCGTACGGGATTATTTCACTGAAACCCTTAAAAAAAAAAAAAAAAGAAATGAAGAAGATAGCGATTAGTTAAAAGACACATTAGAAAACAAAAGAAGAAAAAGAAAGGAATCGAATCCATAAATTATTCCATGTAGCAACTTCAATTTGACAGTGAAATATTTGAAATAAGATATGGTATTTTTTTGATTAGTTGGGGGATTTGACTTGAATATGGCAACCAGTACAGATCTGGTCAGGGTTATATTATTTTATGGAAGATCAGATCAATACTTAGTATATTTTAATTAAAAAAAATTCCTGTAATTTCCGTCCAACACAAGTTGACCAAAGAACAAGAAATTTATTTGATTTGGCTGAAAGGACAGTCAATTATTAATGTGCTGTGTCACCTATTCAAATAATAGAAAGTGGGAAATTATTAGAGTCTTCCAATAGCCTCATGAATTTAAAACTTCAACAATAATATAAATTAAGACATTTACGGCCTGATAAATAGTCCTTTTATGCTGTTCTTCGTGAGACCTAGTTGGTCATACGTGCATCAGGAAGTCAATTCATTGTATTGCTTTTTGTGGAAAATGGATACGCATACTTGGTAAAATAATTATTATCATTAACACGACTCTTCTGATTTTGTGTAAATGTGGGACAAGTTTTGAATATGGAAAATGTGCAAGCGTTAGGCGCATGGAATGGAATGAATGATCCCACAACCTTTATGAAAGAAAATATAGAAAAGATTGTCAATGTTTGTTTGCATATGGATAGAAGTGGGCAACAAGAGGGACACAAGGAGCCAGGAGGCGGCTGCTGGAATATAGTCAATAAAATGTTAAAATTGGCGGGGACCTTGGACCTTTCGTCGGCCAAACACATAGTAGACAGAAATATATACAAAAAAATTTGTGTACTCTTAAAAGATAGAAAATGTGAAGATTGTCATGACAGCTATTTCTCTACACTCCCCGTGCCTCACACTTTTCGCTATTTGTACAAAACACCAAACGCCACTTATAAGCACGTAAGCTAACCATATAAGTAAAACCCATATTAATTGTATAAAAAATTTGCTGACGCACATCACAATGTTGATGAGAAACCACCGCCTCCAACGTTAGGCCATCTCCACCGTCAGTCGCCTCCTTTAGCTGCTGTTATCAAAATTCCAGAAGTATATATCTTTTTTCTCCCCACCCACCAACTAGAAGATAGCACAAAGTTTACTACGAGCATGTATAAATTCATTTGAAAAACCAACAGTTTTTAACCCCTCCCTGGTACCCAATATTATGTAAAGATCAAAAAATCAAATTACTGAAATTAGCCGTGGAGGGAAAGAAAACTGATAATTGCGCTGATAACTCAACGAAAGAAACAATTGCAACAGGTAAATACCACTACCCAGGAGTAAGGACACGTTAAACAATCAAATTACTGAAATTACCTGTTTAGAAAGAGAGCACCTATACTTGCGCACATAACTAACTCAAAGAAACGTGCAAAAGAAAAATGAAAACCAGTAACATTCAGTACAGATATAAGTAACTTACCCGAATTAACCTACAGCACCACATCCCAACAAATTTGAACACTTATGGTAACTAGCACACTAAATTCAAGCACCTCTCCCAATTGGTTACGTACCGATTTGCTTCTCACAAAAACTCCCAAGAAAGTTAAACCAGGAACAAACGAATACAGGGGAGGCGATATAATGTTAACAAAATTATTAATACAAAGCCTGCTATCTTTAACGAAGTCACAGTTTTCCACTGGGTCGAGCACAGACAAGGAGACGATCCATGTCTTTGAATTAACTCAGTTAAGAGGTTCAAAGAGAATCACAGACCGAGATTCGATGACATTTCCTCCAATCTTTCATAAATCATCTGCATGGCAGCAAGAACACCTCAACAGCATTAAGATGGCACTGCAGGAAAATTAGAAGATTAGTGGACCAAATAGTTAATAATTCACATCCAAGGATGGAGATTTAAGAGTATGTATCATCAGAAAGCCTCATAAGTAATGAACAATATTTAATCACAACCCAGCTCCTGGCAAAACAGAATGAAAATTAGTTCGTCCAAAGATCCCCATGAATAGAAAGCTGTAATCTATAGTATCCAAAATTTGGCAAACAAGACTCTACAAGATTTTATTTATATAAGCCTAGAAAAGAACTTAATACGTGGAATTTTCCGATTTTTGACAATGACCATCAAAAGAAATATCCCAGAAAGACTGGTCTCATCTAAAGATAGATGTGGAGAACTAGGAGCATATGGGAGATCAAAAATTTTATTATGCAATCATGAAGGCAGCCTATTTTGCCCACGCTGATATGGCACACCACCATTTGCTATAAGACAAGTCAGTCCTTTTGGATAACAAATCTTGGTGTACAGAGAGAGAGAGAGAGAGAAAGAGAGAGAGAGAGAGAGAGAGAGAGAGAGAGAGAGACGACGCTCTTCCGATCTGAAATATCCCAGAAAGACTGGTCTCATCTAAAGATAGATGTGGAGAACTAGGAGCATATGGGAGATCAAAAATTTTATTATGCAATCATGAAGGCAGCCTATTTTGCCCACGCTGATATGGCACACCACCATTTGCTATAAGACAAGTCAGTCCTTTTGGATAACAAATCTTGGTGTACAGAGAGAGAGAGAGAGAGAGAGAGAGAGAGAGAGAGCGCATCCACCAATCTCCTTCCAAGTAAAATAACACATTGGTCTAAGACAATAAATAACCATTTTATAAATGAAGTTGGTCAAAAATAATTTTTATGCACATATATTTCAAGTAATCCACAGATACTGCTGATTTATCAAGCACTCATTTCTATCAATTTATCCATTTGATTTTGATTTTCTCAAAATCAATTTTCACTCAAAACTCATTTTCAACCACTCATTCATTTATTAAAATAATCTTGCAAATAGATTCGTAACTTTTCCTTAGTATTCAACCACACATTCTTCCAAATAATCACTTTTCAAAAATCAATTCCTACAAACCAAAACCATGCAGGCCTTTATAATTTAGACAACTTCATAATCCAGCACATTGGAGCACCACAAGCAAAGCTATAAATCCATCTTCTTCTTCTTTTTTTTTTTTTTTTTTTTTTGGGGGGTGGGGGTTGGAGGGGAGCTAGCTTTGGGACCGGTAAGGTTGAACAAAGTCTTTACACAGATGTCCAAACAGTACTAGAAAGAAATGACATTACAAGAAACACTTAAAAAAGTATCGGCTTTTATTAACATAAGCATCCGGTGATACATTGACCAATGAATAGACATTCTAAGAAACAGAGAGCTGTCACTTCTGTTAACATCAGAATTCTCAGGAAAAATTGACAAAACGAACCATAAATATCTACCTTTAAATAGCAGCTCTTAAAGGCAAAAAACAGAAAATGACTTGGACAAGATGTACAAAATTGAAATTACATAAGAAAAAGAGCTTACTGTATGTAGAGGTGTCAATCTGCTCAGGAAGCTCTTTAATATCCACCTCAAACCTCTCTTGGACCTGCAAGAAGATAGAGATCAACTTCAGAACATGAAAGCAGCAAAAATGTCTTTATGATTGAATGTATATTATGGAACGAACCTGATTAAGAACATCAGAATCAGATGCTGAAGAGACAAATGTGATGGCAAGCCCCTTTGTGCCAAACCTCCCAGCCCTACCCACCTGTCAAATTGAAGACAAACCAAAAAGTATTAACATGTTTTTCAAATGGACATCAAACACACTTAATACTCTAAAGGGGATGAAAGAATATACCCGGTGCAGGTAAGTGTCTGCAGAATCAGGCATGTCATAGTTAATGACAATGTTGACTCGTTCTATATCAATTCCTCTACCAACCAAATCGGTAGCAACAAGAATCCTTTTGTGCCCCTCCTTGAAACCCTTATAGCGAGTCAATCTGTCAATTCAAACCATTAATTTAAGAGTGAGAATTTCAATGCCAGAATCCCAATGCAAGAATCATCTACTTCAAAAATACACAAACCTTTCTTCCTGGGACATGCCAGAATGGATGCAAATAGATGGAAAATTACACTCCACAAGCAATTTGTTCAGCTCGGCAGCTCTATTTACACTCTTGACGAAGATGACAACTTGATTGAAGTCCAAGGCATCAAGTAAATCATTCAGCTTCCGGTTCTTCTCCAGCTCATTCAATTTGATGTAGTGCTGCCAGCAACCTCATCAACTAAGCTAAGACAAATTTTCAAATGAGTAAATAAGAGTTTCACATTTCCAAAAAACAAACCTGTACAAGACCATGAAGGGTCAACTTGGCTTCGTCGTCCACATAAATTTCCATAGGCTGTAAGGAAGAAATGTCATAGTAAAGCATAATCCAATACGAAATGAATTGACTGTAGAACATTCCCCAAATTGAGGTCCACTCCATTTTGATTCGTCTCCTTCAAAATACTCCACTAACCAGACCAACTACTGTTGCTGCTGTTAAACAAAAACTACCATGGAACTGATGAAACACTTTTTGAGTTCCCACCACCAACATTTCCTCTCTATCTTCTTCCCACAAAAAGGGAAAAAATATAAGTCAAAAAAGGCCGTAAAATAAGGAAAAAAAATTTCTAAGCGCGAAAACTTGATGGTGCACCACTCTTAGACCTAGTCAATCCTATCTTCCTTTCCACCGGACCTTTTCATTCAGGCGACTTTGTGTCAGTTGGATAAACACGTAACATTGCAAGTATATAGTGCTTCAATCACTGCATTTTTGAACAAGTACCCCCAGCAGAAAGTGGAATTAACTGAAAACTGGAAGACTTCTAATAAGCAAGTACGACTGGCCATAGGACATTACATCTTGCATGAACTTCTTGCAAACTGGTCGAATCTCCTTGCTGAGTGTAGCTGAGAACATCATAACCTGCTTGTCATGAGGGGTCATCTTGAATATCTCCTGCACATCTCTTCTCATATCTGGGAGGAGAAGAAAAACATCTAATTAGCAAGAAGTGGGAGCCTTTTTTTTTTTTTTTAATTTGTGCAAGGTGAGTGAAATTGATATGTTTTCTGATGGAAGCATAATAGTAAGGTGACGTACCAAGAGACTCAAGCATCTTGTCACATTCATCCAGTATAAAGTGCCTCACATTTCTCAAGGAAAGGTCCTTGTCTCTTGCTAAAGCAAGTATCCTTCCTGGTGTTCCAACAACAATGTGAGGGCATTCATTCTTCAATAGATCTTTGTGGACTTTGATGTTGACACCACCATAAAAAACAGCAATTTTGATGTCGGGCAAATACGTACTGAAACGCTCAAATTCATGACAAATCTGCAATTGCCAAAAACAAACATGCAACAAAGTTAGTATCATAAGTAGACAAAAAAGAAATATAAATGTGAATCAGTGCACAGAATGATAAATGCAAAAATTGAGGCTCTCCATGTTCCAGGTCGTAAAACAGGCACAAAAAATTAAGTTGTTCAGATTCAGAGCTAGATTCATGCCTGGTAAGCCAACTCCCTCGTGTGACACAGAACAAGAGCAGCAACTTGACCTGCAACCGGCTCAATCTGCTGCAATGTTGAGAGAACAAATACAGCAGTTTTACCCATTCCAGATTTAGCCTGGCAAATGACATCCATTCCCAAAATAGCTTGAGGTATGCACTCATGTTGAACTGGTGAAGAACCATGAAATTTGATCCAAAGTAGCCTCAGTTTCAATTAAAAAAAGAGTTTTAAAGATTCAACATCGCCCAAGGTAGGGTGATAATGACGTTTTACCTGAGAAGCAAAAGACAATAGAGGTCATAATAAAGAATAATTCACACTCGCTAATTTCTAGCAGATAATAATAAGCCCAGAATAAAAATAGCAAGAACTCGAAGAGGAAACCCCCGGGGGTGGGGGGGAGCACATGATAAGAAGAGGAAAGACATCTATAATTTTGAACAGGATTTAGGAAACATGCCTTAACATATTTCAAATTCTAAAATAAGAGAGTATAACATCCTCGAGTAGGAACTTGAAATGAAACTATAAAATTGGGACAGTAGAACAAATATGGTGGGGGTAGCAGGGAGCCATTGACAACATTGTGTCAAATATTTTGTAGTGATTTAATTTCATTGCAAAATAATCCCTGAGCATTCTATTTCTATCTCAAAATAGAAATAGATTTTACTAAATAAGTTGTGAGATTTGTGTATTACACGTGGGTCCTATGAAATGTGGACATAATTAGTTTGATCAATTTCTATTTTGAAATTGAAATTGTTTGTTAACAGTGGCAAAATTCACAAAATGAAGTAGAAAGCGTTTTGCTAACAAGAAAAGTTCAGAAGATTTTTCGAAGCAACTTCTAATTTAGAAGCTACTTGTAAAACGCCGTGTTTATTTTTATTGTTTGAGGGAAAAAAGACCCAAAACTCAATGACTTAAAATAAAACTTTAAAAATTTCAAACAGAATTGCTATTTATTGTTAGAGGAGAAGTTTAAACTGGTTTCCTAAAGAAGAAAATAAATTCTAACATACTAGTGGCTATGATGCACGAACATGGACACGTGTTATATATCAACATTTTCATTTTAGTATGATTTCATATAGGACATAACAAGAATGATAGAATACTTAGCCTAAGGAGTGCCCTAAAAAGAATCTCTTCAGTATTTAGACATTTAAAAGTATGTATGTAAAGTAAAATCCCTACACAGGGCTTATCAATCCACACCACAGAGTGTCCAAGGAGTGTCGGTGTCAGACACGATACAATTCGTGTCCAACATGGGCACGTAGCCCTTGTAGAAGTGTCCGTGCATCATAGATGTCTAGTGATATAGAAGCATATGGCAAATATAAACTAAAACATATTAGTTGCCCACTAAAGTAGATAATATTGATGTCAAGTATGCACATAAATACTTATTCTATGTTTTGAATATATAATCAAGGGAATCTTGATTCGCTTTTTGGGTCACCATGGCAGTCTAGCCAGAGGCCCAGCCCTATCTAAAAGGCTGTTTGGTTCTCATTATGAGGCTAAAATTTTACCAAATTAATAATTTTTTTCAATCATTTCACCTACCTCTTGATGTGACATTTGACAACTATTCAATTACAACCATACATTTCAACCTCCATTAAAATTTTCCAACTCATTCAACTTCTCTCTTCATTATAATTTTCTCCTTGGGGGGGGGGGGGGGGGGGGGGGGGGGGGGGGGGGGGGGGGGGGGGGGGGGGGGGGGGG
>CAVNYN010256266.1:0-11132 GCA_963692815.1 Nyctanthes arbor-tristis | reverse complement strand
GGAAAATCACCAAGGATAGGACTGACAAGCTCATCCCCATGCAGATCTCTACGCCCAGCTCCCACTAAACCAACCTCCAGCTGAAATCCGCGTACTAATCGGCGGAAACAACAACATGGAGGGTTCCAAGAGACAGAAGCGAGGTCTTGTGAGAGAAGCCTAGAATTGCTACCACCTACTCACGGCACAACCCCCCGTCCCTCAAATTAGCTCATTCTCCTTCTGCAATGAAGATTCCTATAGTATGTTACACCCTCACATGGACACTCCGGTCATCACTATGCCAGTTTCAGGTGTTAAAATTCACAAGACCTTGGTGGACAACGGCGGCACCGTCAACATCATCTACTGGCAAACTTTCCAGTAGATGAAAATAGACTAGAATAGCCTAAAGGCCTATAGTACTAGGCTCCAGGTTTTTATTGGAGACTATGTGCAAGCCAAGGGTCAGATCACACTCCTCGTTGAACTGGGAGACAAACCTTGTAAGAGAAGAATAATGGCGGACTTCATTATAGTGGACGTACCTTTAAATCACATCACCATCCTGGGCCGCCCAATTTTGTACGAGCTCAGAGCCGCGACCTCAATCTACTACTACGTCATGAAATTCCCGACTTGTTACAGGATGGCCATCGTGTGAGGCGATCAGCAGGCGTCAAGGGAGTACAACCTGGATTATGCTAAAGAAATGTGCTCTTCCGATCTGTCGGAGGTTCGCACACTCAACACCGAAGTCAACGGGCTAAATTATCCGTTGCTTGAAGATTCCACACCCAAGTATCAGCTCGTGAAGCATGATGGTTGGAAGGCTAGACAAATGCCCTTGTCCAGGCTCTGAATGGAAAGCACCCCCCTAGTTGTGGAGGTCAAAAGCACAAAGCAAAGTGAAACATACAAGACAGAGTTGAAACACCCAGCAGAAAAAAGAGGGAGGAAAGTCGGGTACCAACTCTAAAATTTTATGACCTAATAGTTAATTTGAAAGACAAATCTTTACTCTCCTGATGTAACATCCTTCTCTTAACGCGAACGTAAGGCAAATCCGCAACAGCCAGGTAAAATTGTCTGCGATCTAAGTTAGAACAGGCCTCTAGCTAGTAACCTAACTCTTGACCATGAGTAGAACAAGCTTTTAGTCAACGCTCAAGTGAACGACTTCACGCTCATGGCTAGAACAAGCTTTTAGTCAACGGTCAATTAAAATGGCCCGTGACCTAAGTTAGAACAAGCTTCTGACTAGTGACCTAACACTTGATCATGACTAGAGTAAGTTTTTAGTCAGCGCTCAAGTAAAATGGTCTGCGATCTAAACTAGAACAAGCTTCTAACTTGCGATCTAACACTTGGCTATGACTAGAACAATCTTTTAGTGAGCGCTCAAGTGATCGACTTCGCGCTCGTGACTAGAACAAGCTTTTAGTCAGTGCTCAAGTAGACGGCTCCGCATTCGACGACCAGAACGAGCTTTTAGTTAATGCTCAAGTTAAAAGGTCTGCAACCTAAGTTAGAACAAGCCTCTAACTAACGACTTAACACTTGACCATGATGAGAGTAAGCTCGTAGTCAACGCTAAGGTAAAAGTTCTCGCTCTCAAAGCTCAGACAAGCTCCCTGCTTAGCGATCCAACACTTGGGGACAAGCTGCCAGTTAGACGGGCCCACACTCAGACAAATCCTGGACTTATTATGCTAACATGTTGGAGACCAGAACGAGTTCCTCGGTAAAGCATCCTAATGCGTGGTGTAAGATGTGTTTGGTTTCCTGGACAAATAGGTATAAGTGGAGACGAGCTCTTCACTAAACAAGAATGACATACGGTATGTTGTTTTAGACAAAATGTAAACGAGCTAACACTTGAAGAATTTTGCATTGTATTCTTCAGAAATTACCAAAGGTAAAAGAAACTGGGGTATAAAAACTTTTAGGCTTGACCCTCAGAGGATGAGACCACATTCCCCCTAGCTGGAACAATGGTCTCAAACCCCATCGTTGAAGCAGCATCCTCAGCGCATTTCCTATCAATAGCAGGGATCTCCACTTCTTCTCTAACAAGAGCCAACACCTCAACGGGGGTAGGAGCTCCTAATTGAGATATGATCTCAACCTCTTCCTCTTCTTCATCAGAGCTCACATAGCCACACTCAAGACGCTTCCTCATGATCTCTCGAATGATCCCTTTTGCTGTCTTGTAATAAAGACAGGCGTTAGCGCTCTTGAACTCCTCAGAGGCCTTGTATTTCGCAACCGCCTCTCGATATCCAATGAGCTCGCTGGTGGCAGCTCTTCTCTCTGCCTCTCTCAGGACATACTCGTGGATTGACCTCTCCTCACCAGCTGTGCTCTTCCGATCTCATACATCTTCTTCTAGGCCTTGAGTTCAGTCCGCAGGTCAGCCGACTCCCCCTGGAGACATGGAGTTCTTGCTCTTTCTCGCATCACCGCGTTAGCTTGTAGGAGCTCCGCCATTGTTGAGCTAGCCGAAAAGCCTTCCCACAGATCGGAAGAGCTTCACGCCATGCTGCTCATGGCATCTGTAATAGGCCTAGGCATCCCCCGGACACTGGCGGAAAAAGGCTTCCTAGCCAAGTTAAACTTGAGCAGCGCCTTTGGTTTTTTGCCAATAAACTTCTCTATCTCAACCCGACGAGCTTGCTCCACTGGGAGATAAAGATCTTCACCCAGAATATCAAGGGGTCCCTTAGCATGTCTCTCCTCATGAGGTGCAAGGGTCATAGGAGCATCAGGCGGAGGATCGATCGTGGGCTCCCAGATGGCCAACTGCCTTTTTCTAGGTCGCTCTGAGGCAATTGCGTCATCAGCTATCATAGGCCTTTTCCTAGTGGCCTTATCCTGCCTCAATTTTTTTCTTCCTGCCTCCTCAAAGCCTCAGTGAGCTGCTCGGCAGTCCTCATCTCCTCGGCTTTGTCATGCCCTGCTTTCCTTTTCTCCCATGCAGCTCTCTTCTTTTCAGCCTCTCGAATAGCCCGTCGCCCGTCTTTGACCTTTGGAAAGGTACTTCATCCCTGGAAATGAGCAAGTATCAGAGCACTGTAAAATATTCAAAAAATAGGTTGTCAATGTGCAAGGGGAACAACATGTAGTTACTCGGGTTTCTGGAAATGTGCTCGGTCCTGGGAAAGATCGGAAGAGCGTCGTATCAGAAAATCCTCATCCGTCAGATCCGTGACGTGGCAGTGATGTTTCTGGTATTTGGGCTACGATCTCTACTCGTTCTCGGAATAGTGGCGATAATGCTTGACCTCACTCGATACCTAACAAAAAAGGAAATATATTTAAGTGTCAGTCTGCCAGCTCGCGAAAAAAGTTCTATTGAAAATATGCTTACTGGGTTCCATATAGCTAGTGGGGATGCTCGTGTCCTCGTCTCTTGGACCCAGTGGGCTCCTCCACTCACTCTCCACCGAGAACCAACTTTCTTTCCAGCTAAGGTCGGATTCAGACTTCCCTTTTACAAGGTTTCCCCAGAGATTTAAGGTCCCAGCCTTAGATCATGCTGCTATTTGGAACCACCCTCTCCCGGAGGGTGAGGCCTTCAGTACGTAGTACAAGTTAAAGTTTTTCGGACTCGGATATCCCCATCCTTTGTATTGCCATAAAGCAAGGGCCCTAATGACAGTCCTCCAGCTCGCAGGAGTAATTTGAGAGGGGTAATTCCCCAGGACCTAAATAGCCAGTGACAGGTCGCGGAAGCAGAACGCGAAAGCCGGACTCAAATATCCTAGTGCTTGCTGCCACGCACCCCCTGGGGGACAATGAGCCCGTTCCCCTTCATGGGAGGACCCAAAGTGTGACACGATCAAGAACGCGATAATCTTGCCTTATTGCATGTCGGTTAGTTTCCTTTACTTTTGAAGGAATATGCTTACACGCCCACGGCCAGTCTTTATAGCGAATCATCGCCACCAGAGGCTTGCCACTGGAACTCACCTCCTTCTCATCAGCTTCCTCTTCACTCTCATTATCCATCCAATCACATTGGACCTCCGGCGCCGGCTCCGGCGTCACCCCGTCCGTGGACCACTCTATATCCATTGATGCCTCTTCACCAATGCCACTCACTGGAAGAAACTCCCTTTACCTTCCATTCCACAAAATTCCCTCAAATACTAGAGATCACTAAAGGTTTCCGATAGGGTTACAGAAAAATTCCCTATAAAACAGGAAGAAAAGATTATTACTTTGGCACTAAGACTATCTCAGAGCCTTGAATAACACCGGGAGGGAATTAACAGGTATTAAGGAAGCCCTAAGAGAATAGCAGTAGAAGTCTCCTGGAAACTGATTACAAAGCAAGACAATGTGAAGGGGAAAAATGGATGAATAGAGAAAGCTATAAATAGAATTTGAGGAAAGATATAAGGGCAGCGGCTGCTTGGGACATCGGGAAACGAAGAGGCAAAATTCAGAGTAATGATTATTGCCTTTAAGTCCCTTGAACACGCTATTCCACCATATGGGGGACACGTGGCAGAGAGCGCCACCTCAACCTTTTTCAAAATTCAAAGAGTCAGATTTCAGGCGGCAAAAAGCTCCAAGAGAATCGCCAATAAACCTTCAAGGCCGCTAACCCTGAGCTCAAGGAATAGCGACCTTGAGGGGCATTTTGTAGCCATCAAGTCGTAAAAGTCAACAAAGGTCAAAGGTCAACAAAGGTCAACAGGTAAAGGTCTTGGAAGCAGGCTTTAAGTGCCTCATCTAGCCCAACGACCTGGCGACCTGAGGACCAGAAGACCTAGAGACCTGATTCAGTGGCCTTGAGGGAGGATATCTATTCCAGTGCTCCTACGGTCCAGGGCGTCTGGGTACTAAGATAACTAGCTCGTAGCACCCAGGAGTAATGCCGCGACCTAGCGAGCACGCCAACTGGACAACAACATGGGAACCCATGTGGGAAATCCTATCACTTAGGGCTGATGGGACTCCAGCATTAAATGCGAAACGGTGGTTACCTATCCCATGCATAGCTTAAGCAGTCATTAATCAAAAAGTGAAGGATTAATCTCAACTGATTTGATACTTACGTCATTCTTGTGGGTCCAGCATTAAATACATGCGATCATTATTCCGATACAAATAAGCAAATGTATACTATAAATAAGAGGCAAACAGAAAGGAGAAAGTGTTGGACACCCAAATCTCATTCTTCTTGTCTCCAAAACCTTTATAATCTTCCATTTATTACAAACATTCCTTATCTTTTTACATTTGTTGCTTATATTGATTCAAATATAAATTTCCCGTGAATATAAATCCCGTTTGTTGAGTCAAAAGCTAAATTTAGCATCAACAAAAAATAACCAATCCAAATCCCACTTAGGGTTCAACTAAGTTCTCATTAGACTTGACGTCCAAGTAAGATAAAGAACAACCTAAATAGTTTAGCCCAAACCCATTGTTGACGTCTGGAATCCCGACAATTCCAGACGTCAACAAGTTGGTGCTAGAGGAAGGGCCCCCTTGTGGTTAATAGCCACACCAAGCTTTATTTATTAACATGTTACTTGGCCATTAAATGAGACAAGATCGACTAACTCCAGTTGGATCACGAAACCGAACTACTCGGTCGATCTTTTATCTTTTCTTTTCTCTAATTTTCACTTCTCTATTTCATTTCAAGGTTATTAATTAATTTTTTTGATAAATATTTCTATTTATGAAACAAACGGTAATAAACAATAGAAGACAAAGAACATGCAAATTTGTTTTACATGGGAAACCCTATAATATGGAGAAAAACCCACGGTCAGAGGTAAAAAAAAAATCCACTATATCAAAGATAGATATAAGAGGAGATAATATTTATGGCACAATTACAATGATCCAACCACATCCTATATATAGGTGATAAATAGGCCCTAATCCAAGTAGAGTTAATTAACGGGTGCATGTCATAAATCCTAGTAGGATTAGTAGATGCATGTCATAAATTCTAATATAACTAGTAGATATTATAAATCCTAATTCTAGTAGAATTCAGGACACCGAGTCTAACAATCTCCGCCTTGACACAACACTAAAACCAATATTTGACAAAAAACAACTCTCCATCTCTTCCACAACAGCCCTAAAGGCTAAACCTCAATAATCAACGCCGACCAAGTCTGAGCAATGCTGAAACTTGGCTATAAGATCTGTCTTGGTCATCATATCAGCAGGACTATCACGGGTACTGGTCTTGCTCACGACAATATTACCATAAGCAATAATGTCTCTTATAAAATGATATCGGACGTCAATATGCTTTGTCCTTTCATTAAACATCTAATCTTTTGTGAGAAAAATAACACTTTGATTATCACAAAATACGGTTATGATCTGCAAGTCTTCACTGAATTCTCCAAATAATCCTTTTAACCAAATAGCTTCCTTGTGCCTCTACAATAGCCATGTATTCTACTTCAGCATTAGAAAAAGTAACTATAGTTTGTGAGGTAGCTTTCCAACTGATAGCACAACCACCAACAGTAAACACATAACCAGTAAATGATCTTCTTTTATCAAGATCTCCAGTAAAATCTGAATCAACATATCCAATGATTCCATCTTCAGATCTCCCATACTGTAAATGAACATTTGTTGATCCACGTAAGTATCTGAGAGTCCACTAAACTACTTTCCAATATTCTTTACTAGGATTATCCATGTATGGATTGACTACACTGACTGCATAAGATAGGTCTGGCCTTGAATAAGCCATTGCATACATAAGAGATTCAACTGCACTAGAATATGGAACCTGAGACATGTATTTAATGTCTTCATCTGACTGAAGAGATAAAGAAGATGATAGTATGAAGTGTTCTGCTAATGGAGTACTAACAGGCTTGGCTTTCTGCATATTAAATCTGCAAAGGACTTTCTTAATATATCTCTTCTGACTCAGATACAATTTACCTGCCTTTTTGTCCATTTGAATCTCCATTCCAAGTATCTTTGCAGTTTCCAAGTCTTTCATCTCAAACTCCTTACTGAGCTGTGTTTTTACCAGTTCTATTTCTTTTAGGTGTTTGACTGCTATCGACAAGTCATCGACATAAAGAGTAGATACACAAATGACCCGTCTACTGTTTTCTTGAAGTAAACACAACTATCATAGCTACTTCTTCTTAAATCATGAGTGGTTATAAAAGAATCGAACCTTTTGTACCACTGTCTAGGTGGCTGTTTTGAGGCCATAAAGAGACTTTTTCAATAGACAAAAGTAGTCATCTTTTTCCAAGACTACAAAACCTTTTGGCTGCTGCATGTAAATGTCCTCTTCAAGTTCTCCATGCAAGAATGCAGTCTTTACATCTAATCACTCTAACTTAAGATTATCCACAGCCCCAATACCAAGTAAAGCTCCAATCGAACTTACAACCAGAGAGAGCACATCTATGAAGTCAACACATAGAACCTGACTATAACCTTTCGCAACAAGTTTGGCTTTATACCTGACTTCTTCAATTCTTGGTGTCCGTTCTTTCTTTTTAAATTCCCATTTCTAGTGAACTACATTCTTATCCTTAGGCAGTTTTACTAAATCCCAAGTGCCATTTTTATGAAGAGATTCTATGTCTTCATGCATAACAATCATCTATTTTTCACAATCTTCATGACAAACTACCTCTTAATATAAAGAAGGTTCTTGTAACGACTCGCTTCACTTTGACATCATATTGTCTGCTTTAGGCCTAGCGCATACGGTTTTGCTCTTGGGTTTTCATCCAAAAGGCCTCATGTCAGATGTAGTGGTTCTCTTAGCTTATAAATTGGTCTCTCTTTATCTACACAAGAAATGTGGGATTGAGGCTGTCACAATCACCTCACCTAAGAGGGTCCAACGTCCTCATTGGCCACACTTCTGGTTGAGCTCCGTTCTGATACCAAGCTATAACACCCCGAGTTCTAAGCACCTAAGACACTACTAAATCCATTCTATATCCTTTCAAGACCGTGGAAAATAGATATTTAAATCAAAAGTAAGCATGTGTAAATTTATTTATTTTATTTTTTTAAGTGGAATGAATGGCCGATGAAGGGTGATAAATGAGGGATGGAGGTTCGTTCGATGCTTAGGACTTGGGTTCTACCGAGGCAAATCAAGGCATTCATTTTAGGTTCTATTTTTGGAAGATTCCTGGGTTTTTGGGGGGATCTGTTTAGGGTGACGGAAGTGGTGGTATATGGTGGCGCTGGCTGACGGCGGCAGTGTCTACTGTATAGAGTGTGTATGTGTGTGTGTGTATGTGTGTGTGCGTGTGTCCGTGTTCATGTGTGTATAATGTATGTATACCTTTGTAGAGCAAGAATGTGAGAGGTCGTTGTGTGTGTAATTTCTAAAATTGGGTGTAGTGTTTGCTGGGAAATATAGGTATTGTCTTTGTATGCGTGAATGTAATTTGCAGAAGGTGGATTTGTGTTTGTGATCGAATTTCTGAGTGTAGGTATATGAATTGCTGAGTGTATATATAATGGAATTTGTGAATGTTTGTGCTTGAAGAAAGTGACTGCATCTGTATATACAACATACCAAAGGACTCTGTACGTGAGGGAGTTTGTGAGGAATTGAAAGAAATCTGATAGGATTTCTTGGTGTTAGTCTAGTTGAGATTGAAGTGTAACTAGTCTTAGAATCCATTACCTAAAGAATTCAACTTGGGCAAGAATTGACTCCAAAATGGGCAATAAAATTGTTTAAAAGCTTATATTAGATTTTTGAGATGAAAATTGGGCCTAGAGATTGGGCCTAAACTGAGTTTAAAAATAAGATGGAGTTAATATGTTCGTTTGAATGGACTAAAAAATTAAAATAATTAAGAATTGGGCTTAGGTGTACAAAAATACAATTTAGGCCGAATGTACAATTTGGAAGATTCATTCCACTTGCGTTTTTCTTTAAAAATAGACGAGAGACAACGTTTTAAAATCTTTTATCCTGACCAATTATTAAATAATGGATTAGGGTGGTAGCAACACACTTGAATTTCTTTAAAATATGTAAATGGAAAATTTTCATTATGAAAATCCATTTGCTACAACCCCTTTCCACTTAATTTAATTTCACTTGCAGCAAAATCCAGCTTACTTATTCTGTTAATTCTGGATATTTCTCCAGCATATCCGCTTCTCTTTCCCACATAGCATCCTTGCTACTATGGCCGCCTCACTGGATTTTGACTAACAGAACCTTTCGATTCTATAATACGTGCACTTTCCTATCAAGTATGGCCGCTGGAGCTACATCGTAGGTCGGATCTTCCCGTACCTTAACTAATTGGACATTTACGACGTGACCTGGGTTGGGAACATACTTCCTCAACATGGATACAAGGAACACGTTGTGCACTGCCGCAACTTCTGGAGGTAATGCCAAATAATATGCCACATTTTTTACTCTTTCTAATATTTCAAATAGCCCAATTTACCTCGGTCTTAGCTTTCCTTTCTTTTCAAAATGAAGTACACCCTTCATTGGTGCCGCTTTGAGAAAAACCTCTTCTCCAACTTCAAAATCTATATCTTTCCTTTTCTGATCAGCATAGCTTTTCTGTCAGTCTTGGGTAGTCTTTATCCTTGCCTTGATCTTTCCGATAGCCTGAACTGTTTTCTTGACCAACTCAGGCCGCAACATCTTCCTCTCACCGACTTTGTCCCAAGAAATTGGTGAACGGCATCGTTGGCTATACAAGGCTTCGTACGGGGCCATGCTAATGGTTGTGTGAAAGCTGTTGTTGTAGGAAAATTTGGCCAAAGGTAAATAAGTCTTCCAACTACCACCCAAATCTAATACACATGCCCTTAGCATGTCCTCTAATATCTGGATAGTCCTTTCGGACTGTCCATCAGTCTGGGATTGGTAGGCCATGCTCAAATTCAGCTTGGTACCCATCACAGTCTGTAATGACTTCCAGAATCTTGAAGTGAACTATGGATCTCTGTCCGATACGATGGACACCGGCACTCCATGTAGTCAAAAAATTTCTTTAATATAAATCCAAGCAAGCTAATCCAAGTAGAGATTTATACAAACTGTGTCATACTTACTCGTTGATCTGGGGAGACCCACTACGAAATCCATAGAAACCTTTTCCCATTTCCACTCTGGAATCTCTAAAGAGATCTAGCAACCTTGACGGCCACTAATGTTCAGCTTTTACTTGTTGGCACACCAGGCATTTGACGATGAACTTGGCGATACTTCCTTTCGTGTTTCTCCACTAGAAGGTTTTGCGCAAGTCCCTATACATCTTAGTACCTTCGGATATGCTGCGTACGGGGCAGAACAGGCTTCAGTTAAAATCTCATCCCAAAGATCATTATTTCTAGGAACGTAAAGGTGGCCATTGAACATAAGAGAGCCGTTGGTAGAGATTTTGAGCTCCTTCCTCTTTCCCATTCCAATCGGAGCTCTCATCTTTTCCAAAAATGTATTATCCTTCTATGCAGCTACGATTATGTCTCTCAAGTCTAGTTTAACTATCAAGCTGGCAATTGATGCCGATCCTGATCTTTGCGGTGTGACTACTTCAATCCTTAAGTTCTCAAAATCCTTAATTAATCGGTCTTGGACTGTATCAAGTGCTGATAATTGACCCATGCTCTCAGCCTTACCCAGATAGTATAGGATATCATAGTCATAATCCTTGACCAGCTCCAAGCATCTTCTTTGCCTCATGTTTAACTCCTTTTGAGTGAAGAAGTACTTGAGGCTCTTATGGCTGGTGTAGATCTCACATTTACTCCCGTATAGGTAGTAACACCAAATCTTCAAATCGTGCACTACTGTGGCAAGTTCAAGATCATGAGTCAGATAACTCTCCTTATAGGGTTTCAACTACCTAGACGCATAGGCGATTACCTTATCCTTCTACATCAAAATACAGCCTAACCCCAGTTTTGATGCCTCACTGTAGACTACGAATCCGTCAGAGCCATCTGGTATCGTCAACACCGGTGCTGAAACCAATCTCTTCTTCAGCTATTGGAAACTCTGTTCATACTTATCTGTCCAAATGAACTTCTCACCCTTTCAGGTGAGTCACATCATTGGACCCGCTATCTTGGAGAAGCCCTCTATGAATCGCCAATAATACCTGGCTAAACCCAGAAAGCTTCTTACTTTAGCG
>CAVNYN010256250.1:0-55781 GCA_963692815.1 Nyctanthes arbor-tristis | reverse complement strand
AAAAAAAAAAAAAAAAAAAAAAAAAAAAAAAAAGTCATACAACGTAAATTTAAAAACCCAAAAAAAAAAAAAAAGGAAGAAAAAAAAAGGACTAAACTATAAATGTAGCAAAGTCATGCAGAGTTCAAAAGATAAACATCTCCCAAAACTTACGATACTTGAAATCTACTCCAGGAAAAGGAATAATATATAGAAATGAAGCAAATGGGGATCTAGAAGCCAATCTATATGCAGATGAGGTACTTCTGTCATGGAAGAACATCAAACCACAGGCAGCTAGAGTAGTTTCCAAGCAGAAAATTTGGTAACATGGAGAAGCAAGGTATAAGCAATGGTGGCTAGGACAAGTCCCGAAGCTCAAATAAGAATTACAGCATATGGAATATTTTAACTTTAGTTGAAAAAGCATTCTAGAGAACTACTTAGCCAAATGGCAAGGGACAGTCAAAATTAGCTATCAACATCGCATGCGATTAGGCTGATGGAAATCCAATAAGCACACGACATTAGACTTTTACTTTATTTCAGTTTAATTTATTCTAGTCTACTTTAAATCAGGGTCTACTATTTCCTTGTTAAATTCACATCTCTTTAATAGGTTTCCTACCTTAATTAGGTCTTACTTCAACCCTATAACTAGAGGGGTATGCTTTGTATTTAAATCTGATATTTCTCCCCCAATTCTTTCTAGTTCTCTTTCCACTTTCTAGTTCTCCAATTCCTTCTAATTTTCTTTCCATCAGGCCTTGTTCATTATTCTATTGTGTTCTACATCACTTTAGCATCAGAACAAGTCGCTTCCTATGGCCAAATTTATTATTACAAATGCGTCCTCAGTTCCCATTGGGGAAAAAAAGAAAAGGTTGCAGTAGCCACACACGATATTGCTCCTTCTACATTCTTACTACCATCTGCAACTAACAATCCTCTACCATAAGCCATCATCTCAAACCTCATACCAAATAATAAACTTTGACAGTTCCTCGCTCTACACCCGTCAAAAAAGATGCCAGCTATACAACTCACATTAACAGAACTCCCTCGTAAACAGTAGCAACATCATCATATTTTAACTGTCTTCTTCCTGTGGTATTAGTTTAGATTAGATAACCATTAAAAAAATGTTTCTCCTTTTCCTTCTAGAGCAGAACTATTCACTAGCTAAAGTAGACTATCTATTTAGGTTCTATTGTTTCATCATTCCAGATATTTTTTCCCCTCCCGCAATAAAACAAGAAGGGATTTGAGAGAGCAACAGTAGAGTCGCATGCAAGCCCAATAAAGATATAATCCTCTAATTCAAAACCAGAGCTCACATATAAAACCAATCTACCCATGCCGAGTATGATATAATACCATTAGCCAAGCTCAGGCTCGGCTTATAAGAAATACCAAAAATCGGAAAAAATAAGGCAATCCACAATCCACTCGCCAAGCTCACTAGTGATTTTGCGCTACTCATGACCCTTCAACTATGCGAATATAAAGGGTTTGACCCATATCTACTCTGGAGAAAAAAAGTAGCATGCTAGCATGAGCATAAATAGCTGAGCTTACATTTGCTATATCAACTTTTGGATCTTCCAAGGACTTGTATAGCATGTTTTTAAATTCCTGCATTACTTTTTCAACCTCCTCCAGAACACGTTTTAGAATTCCCACCTGAAAATCATAAATAAACATAGAAAACTCATTTTAAGAAGGGTAATAAATATTCACAACAAAACATGGCGTCGACTGTCAAGCCATTACAAAATTTTTAAAAAAAGAAAAAAAAACACACACACACACACACACAAAAAACACAGAAAGAGAACTAAGAGCTTGTTCTTTGTAGCTTTATATAAAGGCAAAAAATTATCAAATTAATACCTACCACATATTCTCCACAAAAAAAAACAAATTTTCAAAGTTCCAAGTAATCTTTCTTTACATTTCCACCACAAATTCTCCTATAAATCTAACTCTCCTTTATCTAAAGCTCACAAGAACAGAACAAGCTCTAAGATTTATCAGATACAAGTGCTACAATAAAGCATTAAAATGGAATAGAAAATTAGATGATTTCTTGCGCTCAATGTTCAAGCATGTGTAGTTGTGTCTTCAGCTCCTCCCACTCATTACCGTATTATCCTAACATAAAGTTTTCATCTTCAAATGGAACGAAGCTTCTGAATGTCTGGCTAATACATTGAAACTGTTCTGCAATTATTTGAAAGCCATAATTTCCACAAAACATTCTCACACATGCAGGACAATGTCATCCTTTCACTATGGGAATACTCCAATGATTTATGTTTATAAAATACTATATTTGGTACCTTTCGGAATCAAATTTATGGATCTACCTATCTAGTTCTTTCGTTGATTCTAACATTCTGTTATTGCTTATAAAATTGTAAATATCCTGTTCCGTAAATTTATTTTTTCTAGAAGCAAGATAGAAGAAACAGTAAGAAAACATTTAAAAGATAATTTCTTGCTGACAAAATAAATGGTATATCAGCCAAAAAAAAAAAAAAATGAAACATAAATTGAAGAGAGAGAGATCGAAATTTATTTAAATGATACTTTGCCTGCAATCAGAACCCACCTCAAACCACCTCAGTCAAATAACGCCTCAAGGCACTCACCATGAGGTAAATTTATCGAGGCATACACTCTCGACACCTCTCTGAGGCGCACGGTCCTTACTTCTTCAAACGTATTTACTTTAGTTTAGGCATAAGCTTAGAAAACACAAAAATTTTAATTATTTGTCCTACAATTAGCTCATTAACGGTTAAAATATTAAACAAGATCATATGCATCAGAGACATACTTCAATATAAGCAGGCTGCTCTAGCCAAAATAATAGTATTGTTTATTTTGTATTTTTTTTTTCTTATAGGCTTTGTTTTTGCACCTTGACATATTATATTGTTAAGTTTGGACATTGCTTATAATTAGTATGCCTCAAACCCGCCTCGCTTCATGGAGAAAAAATGCCTCAGTTCAGAACATGGTGCCCAGTGGAAGGGTTTGGCGCTATAACTCAAATAAGCCAGAAGGCATGAAATTTGGTTCCAACATTGTAAAGTCATATCTTATAAATATTATGCCTGACCCAGAAAATAGAATAAAATGACATATACTAAAGGAACCTACATGAGAAGGCAGAACAATTGACTTTGCTTTCCTGTACTCTCGCACAGCCAAATCATATTCTCCCTTGCTAATGCTGCCACGAATTGCACTGGGCAGGTTGAATAGGGTCCGGAATCTCTGAAGCATTCCTTGGACGGATCTGATCTTCTCTGCTTGCGCCTAGAATAATATTTTATTGGTTTCTATAAGTAATAAGGCTGAAATTTCAGAAACATATTAAACTACAAACTAATTCAGGGTTTGGGATCCTACCAACCTGTCTTTCAAATAAAGGTCCAAACGCACGATTAGAAAGTTCACTGACATCTTGTATACAGTTAAACAAGTGAGAAGTTCCAGAGCCTTCAGGGTCGTCTTCAATTTGTTTCAATTTTGATTCAATATCTGTGATTAAGAAAATCTCAATTGTGATAATTAGACTTCCATTCATATACGGACATATTTGTCAATATAATATTTTTTGAGCTATAACTGACCATCAATAGTGTTTTTACAGGAGACAAAGCAATCAAAATTTTCTTTGACCAACTGCTTTTTCTGTTGAGTTCTTCCTCTAAGATCATTCTTCAAAGAAAGAGCGCCAGCTTCCAGATCAGATGCACTTGTATCTAAGTGTACTCCGGATAGGAAAAGCTTTGCGTCAAACTTCTCAGAATAATAGTTTAATTTCTCTGCAAAATCATATAAAAATAGCTGTCGTTAGAAGTTGAATTGCCATGATCAGTTTTATGTGCTTCGCTCAGAAAAGTTCCCTTCAAGAATCCGGAAACAACCATGCATCAAGCCTACTGCTAAAAGTCAAAATCATTAATGGTTTCCAAAACCGGTAAATAACATCTTCATTTTCTTTCATAAAGTAACAACTTGGCCTCAACCCCATATTCAACAAGTGGTGGTTGTAAAATTCGCTGTTGAGATAGCTTAAGAATTCAAGTTACACTCCTATTATCATTCAACCTTCACAGGATTAAACATACAAGGAAATATAAACAATCATACAGCCCAGAACAGCATTTGTGTCTGCAAGGATGATCACCTTTAAAGTCTAGAGGTTTATTGCAACGATACCTACAGAACGAGTTTAAGCAATTTACAATATTTAACTCAAAAAGTCAAAATCCTCACTTGTGGCTATAATACACGAAATTGTTGGTGTTAACTGTATCTGCAACCAATTGCAAGGGAAAAAAGCAAATAAATATTTTAACTGTAGCTTGGGTGTTTCATTAGTCATTACAGCAACCTAATTTTCCAACTACTAAAGTTCAACCTTACATTTCAGGGGACCAGCTATGTCTCTACCCCTCATTTTACATTATAATAATTTGCCCAGTATAATGGACAAAAATATGAGAATCAAACATCCCTTAGTCTTTCCTGATTTAAGTTATGAAACTAGCAGCCTAAAGATCTTTTGCATGCACAAAGAAATAGAGGATAAGGTAAGATCGCGTGGATTCCAGTTTCCGCATGCTCCATCAAGGTAATAACCAAGCAAATAAGCAGCAGCAGGTAGCAAAAGAAATAAGAACAGGAAAGATGCCTCCAAGATATGGTAAATCATCAAATCAAGAGGATCCCGAAAGGGAGGTAATAGTGGAAAAACATGAAAAGATTCAGAATGCACAAATATACCAGCCACCCCTCCTCCCACCAAATCTCGTTAAAAAAAAAAAAAAAAAAAAAAAAAAAAAACAGAAGGAAAGGAAATGAAAATAAGGATTCCCAAAAAAAATCTCTCCCATGCAAGGCATAAACTTGAAAACCCCACATGCAAAGTTAAGAATAAGAAATCCTGTTGAGTGAAAGTGCAAACCTCAAATAAAAAGGAATTGAAATTATTTATGGCAACAAGGTTTAGAACTCAAGTCTTGAATAGATTTTCTCAATCTCTTCTATGAACACAAAAAGAAATCTAATACTGAAGGCAGCACGAGAAAAGGTGAAAATCACTACTTAGGCATTTTCCCTTCATGAGGGCGAGCGCAAGCCTCAGTAATAAATGTAATTAAAGTTGCATGAAGCATATTAGTGAAAAGTCAAGAAATAATACACGGACGAAAAGGAAAATCAGCTCCCATCTATCCCCAGCTTTTATGTATTGCATGTAAATGTAAATGAAGATAAAGATGTAGATATATTGCTTTCCTTATGGGTGAATATTTTGCCAATATAAGAACAGGGTTACACTTATGTTTAAAAATATACAATGACCATATAAATTCAATTAAGTTATCCTTACAAACGTTTTGAAATTTTACTAGTTTAAGGATAAATAACTTTTCTATCTCAAAAAAATTAGGGGGTGTTTGATCCTCTTTATCATTTCTCTTTATAATCTCAACTACCACTGATTTGACTACTTTTCATCTATAACCACAAATTTCAAACTTATATTAAATTTATACCACTCATTTCACCTCTTTATAATTTCTCTTTATAATTCAATTCGGATAAATAGCTTCAAACAACCCCTTAGTATCAAACAAGGAATTAACCTTAAATGATCTGCCCAAGGACAATTCTAGACTTCTGTTAAAGGATAGCCCACTAACACACGAACAGAGTTAGAGTATTGACTCCATTAGCGAAGATTTGGAGTCAGAAAAAAGGCTTCAACAGATTGAGCAGAACCTTATGTTGTTCAGACTCATAAAGCGGCCACCAGTATGGGTGCATAGGTAGGAGTCGCATCTTTTCTCCCCCAAAAGCTTTAGATTCAGAACTATAGCTAAAAGGAGTCCAACTTTAGAAAGAGTAAATGAATACAACTTATAAACTTAAAATTAATATAGAAAATCTATATATATTATATATATTCTGAATTTAAGATGCATCTGTGGGGATATAAGAAATTTTCTTTTAACTTGAACGATGAAAGGATGTTCTGATCAAGGATCAGAGAAAGACGATGTGCTTATACCCATGTTCCCAACACAAGTACTTAAAAGATGGAGAGTACCAGCAACATATGATAACACTTGCTGCATTCCTTCTTAAAGTTAAGCACAAATGCAAATGCAAAAGCAAACGAAAAGCTCCTACAAGCAACTCAAGCTACTCCAATGAGTTACCATTGGAAACGACCAACAGACACAGATTTTCCTCTAGCACCAAGGGCAATCAAATACTTACAACATGACGCATTACTTTCATGTCATGGAACGAACTACGAAGGGCTACAAAGGAAATATAAAGGAGCTAGATTTAAAGTGCAACAAGAATTAGAACTTAATTCACCAGCAACAACAAATTACAAAACGTTATCATAGACCATGGGTTTTTGTGAGAACTTGGAATCTAAAAGGCAAATGAAAGCTTTTAATTTGAGGGTCAAAAAATATGTTCCTCTTTATGAGATTCCATGTTTTGGGAGACAAAATTGAAACTAAGGAGCTATGTACTCTCTATAAGGAAGAAAAAAAAAATAAAGTCTCATGTACTGTGGTAGATATAGATTCTTCTTATGTAATTTCAGGATAATCATGGTTACATGATATCAATACCACTTACACAGGGAAAGACAATGTATATGTTTTTTGGTGGTCTGATAAAAAGATTATTTTACTGATATGTGCAGCGCAATTCTGAAAACATGAGATTAAACAATATGGATAAAATTTGCAAAGGCAATGGGAATTTGTTCCCATAAGTTAGAATTTGCAATTGATTTGATTACAGACTTCTAAGCCTTTCAAATAGATTACAAGCCTCACATTGACTTGCACTATGAATTTCTCTATTTTTGAAGTGCCAATCAAGAACTTCAAGCCCTTCTGCACTAGCCCAAGCCAACATGCTACACTTAATTTTCAATATTTAACGCACAAATAAACATGCCAAATACAAATCAGGGTGATACTTCTGCATTTACAGGACAAAGCACCCTGCAATCATTAACTATAGAAGTATTTTATTCATAGATGCAGAATGCATTTTTAGAAATTGAAAAAAGGTAATGCAAATTCGCATAATAAAAATTACGGGTATGGCATCCAAAAATAGCAAGTGATGAATCCTTTGACATGCCAACAAAACTTTTTCCTTCACTAACTAAAATGAAATTAGACAAAGGAAGTGCAGTGCAGGAAAATAATAAAATTTATACCCCGTGAGCTTGAATCAACAGGTTCATTATCAGCCAAGGATGGAGAGCTTGCTACATTATCACTGATCAACCTAAATGTTTTGTGGTTAATTAGCCTGTGAGTACACATGAAATAAGATTAGCAATGACAAAAAAAATAGAAAACGGAATCAGCAGAGAGATGCAAACTATTCCAAAATAATAGATTTACCCCAGTCCTAGTGGATCTACCCACTCCATTCCTCGGGGAAGTGACTGTAAACTGCTTAATCCTTTTTTACCCTGAGCCGATGGCTTCTGTTCAAACTTGTGAGCTGCTGGAACTGCTTTGGTTTCTCTCATTTCACGTACCCTCCGAGCCAGCTGCAAGGAATTCCAATTTCAGTAAAATCCGATCAGTTTTCCAAGACTAACTAAGCACATTGAATGAAAAATAGCCGGGAAATACCACCACATCAGGAGGAAAGGGCAAATACCTCAGTTTCGTCCACACGTTTCCAGGAATCGGGCTCCTCTCCATCCCACCCTTTCTCATCATCCCCTCCTCTCCCCGCCCGATTCTTCAACCCGATCACCCGATCATCCTCGTCACCAGAAGATATACTCAGCATTTCCACCTCCGAATTGTCATCCTTCTCCACTCTGACGTTCTTGTGCTGCTGGTGAGTAATCTCCTTCTTCGACTGCGGAATCGGGCTGGGCTTTTTCACGGCAGCCGAAGCCCGATTAGTTGGTGGCTGGACGTAATTCCGGACGGGTTTGGAGGGTTTAGAGGGTTTTTTGTAACTGACATCGCGCTGTGCTTGCTCCTTCAATGCCATCTCCAACAGCTCATCCTCATCCAAATCTTCACTTCCGCTTGACATTTTCAGCTGATCTTCACGCGGTACTCCTTGTAGAAGGAACTGTGCAGCTCTCGGCTTCTCGCTGGGTTTCCGGATTTGGATCCGTGAAGGTGTCAATTGAGGTGCACAGACCAGTAACGGAGATAAACTTGCGCGACCAGAATGCCGCCGGTGACTAGTAAACTCTGTGTAGGTAAATCAGGCCGCCTTGTTTTTTTTTTTTTTTTTCGGTTGTTTTTTAAATATTTATTATTAATATTTATTATTATAGGGAGACAGGGAGTAGTTCGAGACTACATGATAATGTAGCGTGTTGAGGCGTACTATATAGAAAATCATAATTATGTTACGTGTATTGTGTATGTCAGATAATCATATGATTTGAGTTAGACCATTTTTAAATTGGAGAGGAGACGGTAAACAAGAGTAGTTCGAACACAACACCTTCTACGGTTCTACTCAAAATGTGGGTTTAACTATTGTAATATTTATTCAAACCACATCAATGTTATATTTTTTTTAAAAATAGAATTTTGAGAATGACTTTTTACGTATTATTAGTGTTTCATCCATGCGATATACGGGAAAAATAATAATAATAATAATATAAGTATTGACTTATAAAAAGTTGAATATTTACTAGAAATAAAGTTCACATCAACACAGGATATATTACAAACAGGTATAATTATATATATATACACGCGTGCCCGCACACACTCACACTTATCATATAAAGCTCAATAATTGAGTCAAAGATTTAAGCTTAATAGTAAACTCAAAGATTTTACCATCTAAAATTTCAGCTAGCTTCCTCTGTAAGCCTGCAAATTTTGTTAGCATTTTTTTTCTTTTAATTTCTTCCATGGGATGGCAAAAACGTGCCGGTTTAGCTCTTGCTTTGGGAATTGCAAATTTTATCAATATTTTTTTCCTTTAATTTCTTCCTTAGGGTGAGTGCTTGTCTTGAAAATAGATGTCGGTTTAGCTCTTGCCTTAGGAATTGTAAAGCTTTTCGTGCAAAGTTTATTTTTATTTTAAAGTTTAGATATATTAACATTATAGTATACGGGAAAAAAAAGCGCTGTAGTTAATATAACTGCTTTTAAAAAAAAAATATGAATTGGGGGAAAAATTAAATTATAAAGATGATGAAAACTCCAATAAACAGGACCAAGGAGTTAGCTCAGTGGATAAGGGCTTAACCCTTTACTGGAAGGTCTCGGGTTCGAGTACCATCATCCCCCTTGTAATAAAAAAAAATCAAAAAAAGAAAATTCCAATAAACAATCATTATGCTTTAATAATCTTTTAAAGCTAATCCATAATTATCCTACTTTAATAATTTTAATTTGTTTGTAACCGTACACATTAGAGCATATAAGAAAATTTATAATTACAACTATATTTTTAAATCCTTCAAAAAAAAAAACTATACTTTTAAAAGAAATTGACATATATTTTGAGATAGATGTAAAAGAAATAAAAGACTATATTTATGAAATCAAGATAATATTATTTTTGTCCATATGAAACTATGTATTATGTCTGTGCATTGCACGGGTATAACATTATTGCGCATCCATATATGTACACACACTTGAAAAAGTAAGAGCTTGTTTGATCATCTTTTTTCTTCTAATTTATAAATTTACCTACCACTGATTTGACAACTACTCAATTATAACCACATATTTTATATATTTTTATATTTCTAATACACATTTTATCTCTCTTCTCATCATAAATTCTCCAAATAAATAAGATTAAATAAGCTCTAAAAATGATGGAACAAAAACAAAAAGGAACTTAAATTAAATAAATTAATAGAAGAAATCTGAAATAACCCCTTATATAAACATAAAACAATTCAATAGCCAATAGTTCACTTTGGCGGGTGAAGAATGATTTAATAAAATGAACGAAAGGTAATCTAGCATGTGGCAATCGCTGAATAAACGTAATTCTAATCATTAACGGTTATTGCTGGCATAATGCTCAAGTAGTTAGATATTATAATCATTCAAAGATTTGAGTCACGAGTGAATTAAAAAAAAGAATTGATTACTTATGTTCCTACTTTTATCTAATATATGTATATTAATAATACTAGCCCCCGTTACTTTCTAGTCTCCCAGCACTCAATTGCTAAAGACAGGCATCTTACATCTTGACCATTTAATAATCCTCTTCCAGATCTCAGTCGTCCGATTTTGTAATAATATATTGACTTTATTTCGTTTTATTAGTTAAATATATTTAATTTAATCAATATTAATATTTTCACAAATATCTTATTATTCCAAAATTAAATTTTCCATTCATTTCTACAACAAATCTCAGCTCCGTAATTGATTCTGTCATAGGTAGAACCTTTGTACCGTCAAATTATTATATTTTTTGTTGAGATTTTTATGATAAAATTAATTAATTAGTTAATTATTCTTAATCTCAAATCTTATCTATATATGTATGATCAATATTATATATATATATATATCTCTATATATTAACAATAAGAAAAGTTTCTTTGGTTTTGTATTTTCCCACCGCTGATGACTTTATAAGCTAGATGAAGTTACTGGCAATGTCACTAGTGGACCAAAGTTCTCTTTTTTTTTTTTTTTTAATTCTTGTTGTATTTAGTTTCTTTAATTTTCCCTAATATCTAGTTTACGTTTCCTGTACTTTCAACTTTCCATCTCATTCCTCTCTCCTCTCACAAAACAATGATCAAATGTTGATGGGATAACTTCACTCAAATTTTGAATTGTCAAATCTTACGCGAGAATATATCTTCTTTTCTATATTTTTCCTTAATTATTTTTTCTCTATTTGATATTCAGTCTACTATCGATTTTATATCTCTCTAATTTGTACTGATCTCATTGATATCTTAATTTCTACCGTTGTCTTCATGTAGGAGTCTATTTCTGCTAGAAGGATATTTGTTCATGATTTAATTTCCATCCAGGTTCATTGTTTTTCACCGTGGTAACACTAGAATTGCCGCTCTATATCGTTTTATTTTTCAGAGAGTTTAATGAGGCTGGAATTTGAACTAGTGTTCAAAGTTATATATACATAAGATTTATATTACCCTAATTTTTAAACTTTCCTTAGTTAAACCGATGTGACTCTTGATCTTATCCCTTGAATATATATATAGCTCATTTTGTTGTAGTTCTTATGCACATGGGAATCAGAAAAATTGTTTCTTCTATCTCTTCAAATTATGCCTCAGTTTCTTCCTTTATTGTTTGTTCCTTTTTCAAACTATTATCATGTCTCTAAAATTAGCCTAACTCAAGGATATCAATGCCGAGCTCAGCAAAAGAACTGCTTTTGTGGTTTGAGTTATTCGTGTGTGAAGAGTTATGGTAAATGAAATCGAGAAGAGGTTATCTCTCTTGAGATGGTATTGTTGGATGATCAGGTTAGGTTACTTGGGTTAGGTTTTTGCTTTGGAGATTGATAAATATGGATTAAGAAATTATCACTATCTTTGTGTTTCTGTTTCATATTTTGATGTTCATTGACATTAAGGGACATGGATTCAAGCAAGCCTTGACAAAGACTTGATTCTTGTGTATAAAGACAAGATCTTAGAGAATAGGGTGCATGCCATCGCCAATCTTAATGTAAAATTGAAATATTTGGATTATAGGACTACTACTCACACGTACAAGTCCTTTATCATGTTAAAAGGATATCTTCCAAAAAATTCTTAGATAGGGTCAATCCAAGTTGACCTCCCACCTATTTTAATTTCATTCATCCATTCCTTGTGGACTATAAAAGGTTCTCACAGTGTCTTTAGGAACACGAATGTCTATAGACTGTTTACATTTAATAATACAGGTCAAGATAAATCATTTGTCGTGGTGTTCTACGACTTGGGAACCTTTCGGATCTCACACTTCTTAACCTTTCCATGAAAGTTCATTACTTCCATCATCTACAAATTTATCACTTCTCTCTTAGTCTTATAAGATCCTTTAATCTGTTTGACTACCTGTTTGACCATCAATTGCGAGTCACTGAAGACTATAACATGTTCGACCCCCAACGGAAGCGTAGTTTTTAGTCCCATGATGATTGCCTCATACTCTGCCTAATTGTTGGCGACTTTAAATTCAAACTTGATTACACACTACAATTTTATAGTTCTCATATCTTATTGCAATATGATTCTAGCTTCAAAACCTACTACATTAGAGGCCTCATCCACATAGAAGTAAGGATGGCAACAGAGTGGATGGGGGTCAAGGTCGGGTTTGGGTTCCCCTCTCCCCGCCTAGTTATCACTTACCTCCCCTGTCCCCGGTCTGATCCCCGTTTGAGTCGGGACGGGTTGGGTTCGAGGCGTGGTCAGTTCGGATCGGGGATGGAAAAATCCCCGATAACTGCCCCGATTTTTTTTTAAAAAGACCCTATAAAAGACACACATTCAAAACAAACAAGGATTCATGCACTTAAACCAAACATTCAAATCTTCAAACATTCAATTACACAACACACCAAATATTCTAAGTTCGAATTCAAACCTTACCAACAATAAACATTTAAAGTTACACCTTAAAAGAACAACATTAAATCCCTCCTTACTTAGGTTCCAACAAAAACAAATATAATGCAAGACTTCATAAAATGAACACTCATTCATAAAATTGCACTCTAAAACGTTCCTTCATTCTTCTTCATCTTCAACATTTGTGTAATATCCAGTAATCACTGAATCCTGTATAATAATACATTCACAATAAAATATAATAATTACAATCCTATACTTAATTTTTTTTACATTGAATAACACATAGTGAAAATATAAAAATGAAATTTTATATTTCAAAGAGTTCGCCAGAAGGTCGGAGATTATTATATAGAAAAACAAGTTAAAAATCTTATTGCATAAACTGGGTTGAGTATTGTAGTACAAACTTTGAAAGGTTGGTGTGCCTTTAAATGCAGAATTGGGTGGACTTAGAGTTAAGTCAGCAGCTGAAAACTTGATGCATTAGTCTTTTGTCTAAAATATTTGTCGCAATTCCTCATTTTCTGCATAATAATAGCATTTGTTGTCCTGTTGCAAGTTGCAATATTGCATCTAGTTTTAAGGCTTACAACAGCAAGTGTCAATGACAAGTGAAAGGTATAGAAATTGGTATAGAAATTGGCACCCACCACTTGACACTTGTGATTAACACTAATTTGCATCATAAATATATGGCCTACTTAATTAGATGACTTTATATATAGCATTTAATTAAATGGAAAACTATTTGACATATACTTATTTCAACTTATGATTTACAGCCATATAAAATCATGCTGAGCACATAACAGTTCTAGGATAATAGGATTTGCTATATAAGGGTAGTGACATCAAGATTAAAAGAAAAGTTATAAACTTAAAAACCTTACCTGTACCCGGTCGTCATTGAAGAGGGGAAGAAACCGACAATGCTCAGCTGTCCGGCAGCATCGTGGTCAGATTGTGAGCCAAGAGGCGATGTTTACCATTCACACTTGGGAGAGCAAATGAGAGCGCCGGGTGATTAGGGTTTCTGACTGTTAAAGAAAAAAAAATGAGATCCCCAAATTTGATTTCTAATCCCTACTGTTTTAAATTTTTTTTAATATGATTCAGCTTCAAATTTTAAATATTATGATTATAGTGTAAATAAGTTAATAAGAAACGTGATGGCACAGATGGTGTAAGTTTGGGGTTCAGGCATCCCAAAGATGTAGGTTCTAATCTTTCCAAGCATTATGGTAACCTAAATTTTTTTTAATTAAATACTGGCTTAATAGGTTCAGGTTTCGGGGTGGGGACAGGTTTAGAGCACATCTTTGTGCTCCATTCCCGCCCTGTTCAGGTTTTCAGGTTAATTCTGCCATCCCTACATAGAAGAACTAATTGTCACAAGTGGCATCGTCTTATTTGTCTAAATCGGTGTGCTGAGGGCTTAACTCGGCCAATAAATCTGCTAGCACTTAAGCTTTGATGGTAAGCCGAGATTTGTACTCTTTATCATATTCACTGAGTTCAATTAACCATTTTAAGAGTCTTCTTGGTACATCTGGCTTTTGCAAGATCAATTTCAAAGGCTGATTTATTAAGACAAAGATTGTGGGCACTTGAGAATAAGGTCTTAAATTCTTGGAAGCCATTAGAAATGCAAGTGCTAGCTATTCTACGAAGCTGTATCCCTGTTCTACGGGTGTGAGAATTATGCTGACACAATAAACATGTTTTCCCCATCTTTCTTCTCTAACAAATACAGCACTGACGGCCTGATATGATATTGCCATATACAAATAAAGTATCACTCCTGGAGAAGGTCATGATAAGATGGGCATGTTCACAAGTAGTGTTTGAGCTGTTGACATGTATTACTTTTCTCTTTTCTGGGATAAATTGTCTCCTTTTTCTGCTTTACTAGTTTTCTACCTAGAAGGATATTGAGTTTATGCTCGATCAATCTACGGTTGATGCCAGGAATATCTCTACTTTCCAACTCAAAGATATCTATTTTACTTTAAATAAGAGAATAACTGCTCTTTCAATTTATCTAATAAGTGTTCCCACTGAGAAAGTTTTTCCCTCACTGATTTCGATCTTTAGTAATTTTTCCACGGCTAAAAAGCATATTGCTTTCCTAATTCCTGGGTTCATTACATGTGGTTGGCGTTTAACACTGTTAACATAGTACTATCTCGCAACCGATTAATATCCTCTGATTGTCATAATGCCTTTTTCTGAAGGGAACATCATAGCTAAGTGATATGTGGAGAAAATTGCTTGCAAACTGTTTTAGGAAAGTCTATCATTCCTAGGAAATACACGATTCCACCTCTGAACCCTTGCAATAACATAACACTTTCTGCAATTGATCATAAAAAAGACCTATAAACTTATAGGCCTCTCGAGTGAAGACATGGGTCATGCTTATTAATAGGATTTGCTTAACTTTGTAATTTGCCACGATAATAGTGATGACCATTGCATTGTCATAGGGAGTGACAACTCCTTGTAGGTGGTGTTCTAAAAAGCCCGCTTATGCGACGTTTAGGCGACGCCTATGCTCTTCCACTCCAAGCTTAGTCACACTTAACACTTTATCACGTATTGATCGTACTTTTTTTTGCACATTGGTGTGCTAAGATACGCATGACCTCAATACTTGACCTTAGGAACTGGGTCTTCGTTGCCAATAGTTATAGAATGTCCTCTTTCGACCTTGTACATTGAATAGACCTCAGAAATTTGTTTCAATAGTCGTGCGTAATTCTTCCTGGCTATTCTTGAATCTCCTCCGGCTACTATTCCTCCCAATATTATATTAATGGTACTAGCAGTCCCCGAATCCCATGTCAACAGTTTCTACTTTGGGTATTTCCTTTCTATTCTATGATCTGGTATTTTATCTTCTATGAATTACTACAAGTGCCTTATTCAAATCAAGTTTTCTATCTCCCTTTGTAAATTTCGGCACTCTTCAGTAGTGTGCTCTTAACTCTTGTGAAAATCACAATATTCATGTTTATTGTTTTCTGTTATCAAAGCCTTTACAGATTTAGGTCACCAAAGATCGTATTTATCCTTTGTCTCCATTAGAATACGAGTTCTCGAAGTGTTCAAGCGGGTCGCATTTTCCCGAGAGCTTTTTTCAGGTCGCTTTGTCTCGGCCTATGTGCTCCACCATGCTGCCTTTCTTTGATACTAACTTCTCAAGTGTATAGGTTGACTTCTTTTCTGTCCTTTCTTCTAATATTTTCGGAAACAAGGTCTCTTCCATGTTAATGGTGTGCTTCTCTACCCTTTTTAAGAGGTTGTTGAGGACTGTTGGAGGATTTTTTGACAATGATATGTTGAACTATTGACATCTAACAACTTGAGTAAGAGCTAGCATAGCTAATATGATGTGTAGATATGGTATTTGTACGCTTCCATTATCGAAGCGGCTCAACAATTGTCTCAATGACTCTCTAGTATATTACTGTTACGAACTTAAAGATGTATATAATACCACAAGTGCACGGTGGCCGCCGGTAGGCCAACTTTCAGATTTGCTCATTTTGGTCCCCAGCTTCACTTTTTCTTGTACCTTTAGTCCTTTTCACTCAATTCTTTTCCATTGAGTCTAGAAACTTCAGAAGCTATTCTAAATGGTCTTTAAGCTTCAAAATGACTCCAAATGTGGTCTTTCAAGTTTTCCAAGCATGCAAACAAGTCCTCATACTTCAAATTCTTTTGTAAAATTAGTCATTTTGCTCTTCACTTGTTTTTTTCCCCTTTCAAGTGGTGATTTTGACCTACAAAGATGAAATTTAAACAATTGTGAGTAAAAATCTGCTCAAGTAATTGATAATTTGTTCATTTAAAAGCTTAAATAAGTGTGTAAATACACACTTATCACACCCCAAATTTAAACCCTTGCTCGTCTCGAGCAAGAATGTCTACAATCACATTCAAACACTTCAAACTCAAATCATCAATGTAGGTAAACTTGTAACCTAACTTTCAAATGCAAAATTGTAATATCAATTCACAAGAGTGATCCAAAAAATGCAACAAAATAAAAAGTGAGGCTTATCCATATTTGACAAAATAGAACGGGAACAGTCACTCCCAACGATCATTTCAATTTGGAAATAAACAAAAATAGATTTTAAAACAAAAGATAGTCTCTTTTTCTTTCTCTCTTCTTTTTTTTTTTAATACTCTCTCATATTGCTTGGTTAAGTCTTACCGGTAATGTCAACAATCTAATCTTGTGGTGATTCTCTCAAATTTGAGTGTCTTGACAATCAAGATTCAACTAGGCAATTCAAACCCACTAATTATCTAAATCCCAAAAGGTAACTATACTTGAACAAATATTAGTTTTTTCATTTTTTTTTCGTAGGTAGTTCACGCACTAGTCCTCAAGGGTAGCCTTCTTCATCGGTAGATCATCTCCTGCACATTGGTGATGCATAGTGCCAAATGACTCAGTGCTAGCTCATACTCCTTGGGGTAGGCAACTTTTACCTATAATTTTTTTTTATTTGGGATTAGAGTGATAGCAGACGGTCCTTACCAAATCTCTACTTGATAGTCAAAAACACTCCACACAAAATTTATTCAACATGCATGGAATCACCACATTCTTAGTGATTTCCTTTACCGGTTCAACTACCCCCAAACTTATTTCAAAAGGAATAGTCAAAAAGTACAGATTTGGAATAATCAAGCACAACTATCAACTAGTTCAATTCATAATTTCCAAACGTAAAGGACAATTGGTCATGGCTAAATCTCAAAATAGGATAAGCCTTGGATCATCACTATGAATCAACAACAATTTAAATTTGGGCAAGGCAATTCATGCTAGCATACTCAATACAATTGCAAAGTCACCGCCAAACTTGAAATTCACATTGTCTTCAATGTCAGAAAAAGAACAAGGTATACAAAATGAGAGAGTTAACGAAACTTCCCTGATTTATGCAAAGTGCTTGTAGTCCACTCCCAAACTTGTGATAAACCTTAAATTGAGATAGTGATAATTGCTCTTTACCAAGATATAATTGAATATCACTGGAGTGTCCTACAAAATTAGGAAGCAAAAGTGAGTATAAGAGGTAAATAACTAGTCAAAATAAACCTCTAAACTTATTTACAAGTATATGCATTAGGTCTCTAATATTTAGCTCAATATAGAATCAAATAACCTAAGCATGACAAAAATATTTATTTAATCTAAAGAAAATAGAAAGGTAAGAGTAAGAAAATTGGGTTGCCTCCCAACAAGCACTTATTTATAGTCTTTAGCTTGACTTTGTGGTATGATCAATCCGGGTTGGAAAGATGAATGGATGACTTTTCTTTCAAAAAAACATCACCAAAGTATGGCTTCAATCTTTGTCCATTGACCTTGAAACGGCCTTTTGTCTCATCAAGAATCTCCACCACTCCATGTGGAAAGATTTCAGTAATAGTGTAACCATTTAGAGCGCAATTTACTGGGAAAGAGCAGAAGCCAGGAGTTGTATAGGAGAACTTGTTACCCAACTTCGAAATCCCGCTTCATGATATGCTTATCATGCCATCTCTTGGTTCTTTCCTTGTAAATCCGGGCATTCTCATAAGAATCAAGGTGGATTTCATCGAACTCATTTAATTGAAGCAACCTCTTTTCACCGGCTAATTTCTCATCAAAATTCAAGACCTTGATAGCCCAATAAGCCCGATGCTCAAGTTCAACTGGAAGGTGACATGCCTTTCCAAATACAAGCCGATATGGAGACATACCAATAAGGGTCTTGAATGCTATCCGATAAGCCCACAAAGCATCACTAAGCTTTTTTGACCAATCTTTTCTTGAAGCATTCACCGTCATCTCAAGAATACTTTTAAATTCCCTATTTGAAATGTCAACTTGCCCACTTGTTTGAGTATAATAAGGCGTAGCGACTTGGTGCTTCACTTCATACTTAGCCATAAGTGAGTCAAAAAGACGATTGCAAAAATGTTTTCCTCCATCACTAATGATTGCTCGAGGAGTACCAAAACGAGTGAAAATATTTTTCTTGAGGAAGCTCACTACTACACGAGCATCATTAGTAGGTAAAGACACTGCTTCAGCCCATTTTGACACATAATCCACCGTTACCAAAATGTATTGATTAGAGAATAAGGGTGGAAAGGGGCCCATAAAGTTGATTCCCCAAACGTAAAAAATTTCAACTTCCATGATAGGATTCAAAGGCATTTCATTTCGTTTGGAAATGTTCCTGCTACGTTGGCACCGATCACATTTAGAGACAAGTGTAAAGGCATCTTTGAATAAGGTGGACCAATAGAAACCCGATTGAAGAACCTTTAATGCCGTTTTAGATGCACCATAGTGGCCCCCCATAAGGTGAAGAATGGCATTGCTTAAGAATCTTCTCTCCATTTCTTCTTCTGGTACACATCTTCTTATGATTTGATCCGGTCCCCTTCTAAACAATAAAGGATCCTCCCAACAATAATGCATGACGTCGGCAAAAAATTTCTTCCTTTGTTGAAAAGAGAAATCCGGTGGGATAATGCCACAAGCAAGAAAATTCACAAAATCAACATACTATGGCACTTTGGAAACCTCAAGAAGATGTGAAATTTGCAAGAGTTGTTCATCCGAAAAGACCTCATTTATCTCTTCAACTTCTATTTCATCACCTTGCTCAAGTCTAGATAGGTGATCGGCCACGAGATTCTCACTTCTTTTATTATCGTGAATCTCCAAATCAAATTCTTGTAGTAAGAGAACCCATCTAAGCAACCGTGGCTTCGCATCCTTCTATACTAATGAATATTTTAGAGCCGAATAGTCGGTATAGACAATCACTTTGGAGCCAATAAGATAAGAGCGGAACTTGTCAAAAGTAAAATCCACCGCAAGCATATCTTTCTTGGTAGTAGCACAATTCAATTGAGCATCACTTAAAGTCGACTAGCATAGTAGATGACATGCAAGACCTTGTCCTTCTTTGTTCGAGCACCACCCCCCACGGCATAGTTACTTGCATCACACATGAGCTCAAATGGAAAGTTCCAATCCGGTGCTACAATAATTGGAGCCGAGATAAGTTTATCCTTAAGAGTGTTCAAAGCCAAAAAACACTCTTCGGAGAAATCAAATGGAGCATTCTTCTCAAGTAAAGAACAAAGTGCCTTTGTGATTTTTGAGAAATCCTTTATGAACCACCTATAAAAGCCATCATGCCCAAAGAAACTCCTTATGCCTTTCACCGACGTAGAATAAGGTAACTTTTCAATAATTTGGATTTTAGCCTTATCAACTTGAATCCCTTTTTGTGAAATCTTATGGCCAAGAACAATGCCTTCTTGCACCATAAAATTACATTTTTCCCAATTAAGCACCGAGTTTGTTTCCTCACATCTCTTCAATACCATGCTCAAAATTTTCAAGCAATTATCAAAAGAGTCTCTAAATAGCAAGAAGTTATCCATAAATACCTCAATAAATTTTTCCACCATGTCCGAGAAAATGACCATCATGCATCTTTGGAAAGTTGCGGGAGCATTGCAAAGACCAAAAGGCATCCTCCTATATGCAAAAGTTCCATATGGGCAAGTAAATGTTATCTTCTCTTGATCCTCTGGGGCTATGGCAATTTGATTGTAGCCCAAATACCCATGTAGAAAGCAATAGTGAGAATGACCCGCCAATCGCTCAAGCATTTGATCGATGAATGGAAGGGGAAAATGATCCTTTCTGGTGGTATTATTGAGCTTTCGGTAGTCAACGCACATTCTCCATCCAGTCACCGGTCTTGTAGGGATAAGTTCATTGTTTTCATTTTCCACCACCGTGACACTTCCTTTCTTTGGTACAACTTGGACCGGACTAACCCATGCATTATCCGAAATAGGATAAATAATCCCTGCATCAAGCAACTTCAACACTTCAGATTTCACAACTTCTTTCACGTTTGGGTAAGGCGGCATTGATGCTCAATTGATGGTTTGAAATCATACTCCATAAGGATCTTGTGCATGCATAATGAAGGACTTATTCCCTGAATATCCGATAGAGTCCATCCAATGGCCCTTTTGTGCTCTCTCAATGCCCGAAGTAACTTCTTCTCTTCTAACTTGCTTAAAAAATTAGAAATGACAATTGGAAGTGTAGAAGCTTCTCCTAAGTAAGCATACCTGAAATGAGAAGGAAGAGGCTTGAGCTTAAGAGTTGGTATTTGTTGAAGTGACGGTAGTGGTGGCAAAGAATTCTTTCCCAATTCCTCAAAATGATGTCTCTTTTTGCTGAGATATAGTGGTGTAGCCGCCAAATAATGAACCATTTGCTCAACTTTAGTATCCCCTTCATTAATATCCCATGAATGTGTAATGCAAGATTCAAGAGGATCCTTAGATAGTTCATGAGTAAAAGATTTAGCCACTACTTGATCAATAATTTCCACCCGGAAGCAAGAATCGGACCCTGATGGATATTTGAAAGCCCCTAACACATTAAAAGTGACTTGCTCATCTTGAACCCTCAAAATTAGTTGCCCTTCTTGCACATCAATGAGAGTTCTCCAGGTAGCTAGAAAAGGCCTCCCCAAAATGATAGGAATATCATGATCCTCCTCCATATCAAGAATGATAAAATCGGCTGGCAAAATAAATTTATCCACTTTGACAAGCACGTCCTCAATAATACCCTGTGGATACTTGATGGATCTATCGGCCAATTGTAATGATACAATCGTTGGCTTGGCTTCTCCCAAGCCCAATCTCCTGAAAATAGACAAAGGCAATAAATTAATGCGAGCACCAAGATAACATAGAGCTTTACTAAAATTTAGATCACCAATAGTGCAAGGAATAGTAAAACTCATTAGATCTTTGATTTTAGGAGGTTGCTTGTTTTGCAAAATGGCACAACATTCCTTCGTTAGCATCACGGTCTCATGCTCCTCAAGTTTTCTCTTATTTGAAAGAATATCTTTCATGAACTTGGCATAACTTGGCATTTGTGCCAATGCATCGGCAAATGGAATGTTGATATGTAGCTTTTTGAACACCTCCAAGAATTTACCGAATTGAGCATTAAGTTTTTGCTTTTGTAGCCCTTGAGGAAATGGGATAGGATGTATATAAGTCTCGACCGGAGTTGGAACTTTTGGAGATGAAGGTCCGGGTTCACTTTCTTTAGCCGTTTCTTCTATTACTTCGGGCTCTTGAGTAGGTTTTTCATTGTTCATGGTTGCCTTCTCGGATTGAGCTTATGGGCATTTTAATGAAATATCGGGTAGTTTCATCCCACTACTTGTTGTGATTGCTTGCACATTTTCCCTTATATTTGTCTTGGTATTACTTGGCAAAGCTCCTTGTTGTCTCTTCGAAAGAAGTTTGGCTAGTTGGCCTACTTGGTTTTCCAAGTTCTTCAAACCTACATTATTGCGCTATTGATATTTCAATTGTTGATTTGCCAACTTAGCAAGAGCTTCTTCCCAACCCTCTTTCTTCTCTTGTGGTTTTGGATTGAACACATTGTGATTATTTCCATAAGAGATCGGAAGAGGATGGTTCCTAAATCCGGGATTGCATGTTTGAGAGTAAGGATTATACCCTCGATGTTGGAAGTTTTGTGCATAAGCCACTTGCTCCGATGATGGAGACCCTTGATGAACCAATGGACAAGTTGAACTTTGATGATTTGCTCCACAAATTTCACAAATAGGTGGAGGAGCTTGTACAACATTGATGGGATGAGACGTTGATGTAGAAAGCCCCTCAACCTTCTTTGTCAATGCATCAATCTTGGCTAAAACTAGTGAATAGGCATCCACCTCATGAATCCTACTTCCATTCCTTTGAGAACCCCTATCTGGCCACATTGCAGTTTGTTCACTCATGATTTCAAACAAATCATATGCTTCTCGAATGCTTTTTGTCTTGATTGACCCATTGGAAGATGAATCGACATTGGAATGACATGAAAGAGTCAACCCAGCATAGAAATAATTAACTTGTGCTCCCAAAGAAATTCCATGATTTGGACATTTTCGTAGCATATTCTTGAATCTCTCCCATGCCTCATGAAAAGCTTCAGACTCATGTTGTTGGAAAATAGTAATCTCATACTTGAGTCTAGCAACTTTAGCGGGTGGGAAGTACTTCTTAGTGAATTTTTGAACAAATTCCTCCCAATTAGTGATGCTCCCTGGGGAAGAGTGTCTAGTCATTCTCTTGCTTTATCCTTTAATGTATGTACAACTAGCTCATTCGAATTGCTTCCTCATTTACCCCTTCATATTTGAAATTTTCACACATTTCTATAAATATAGCAATATGAGAATATGGATTTTCATCGGTTCTCCCATAGAATGAGACATTATTAGAGAATAAATTGAGGACATCCAGACGAAGTTGGAAGTTTGGTGGCCATATGAGGGATAAATAATACTTGCTCGACTTTCAGCCACCGGGGGATTCATGAAGTCCCCAAAAAGCATATCATCTTCATTGGCAACCGGTTGCACCCTTGGTTATTGATGAGCTCTAGGAGATTCCATATTAAAGCCTGGTGGAGCTCCATGCCTTGGAATGACTCCGGGTGGATTAGCCACCGGTGGAATTATAGGATTGATAGGATCTCTATCGTGCTCCATTTCAAAATTTTGTCTCCTTCTAGCTTCTCGTTGCTCTCGTAGTCTTCTTCGGAAAGTTGCCTCAATATCGGTGTCAAATGCCACTAGATCAAGACTTCTAGAGCGATGCATAAACTATTGAAGACCTACAAAAAATGAAAAACAAGTTAGCTTATGTTTAAATCAAGAAAGCAAAAGAATAATTAGTATCTAATCTAATGTTAACTAGAATAGTAATCAAATATTATACTCCCCGGCAATGGCGCCAAAAATTTGTTACGAACTTAAAAATGTGTATAATACCACAAGTGTACGAATCGTATCAAGTAATACAATGAACAAAGAGTCCGGTTGTTGATCCCACCAGGAGTTGCTATTTGATGTTACTCTAGTTAAATTCGTTAAGTTAACAAAATAAACACACACAATTAACATGGAATATTGGCTTGAAAATATGAAAGTAAGCGCATAGAAGAAAGGAACTTAAATGAAATGGATGAAAGTGGAGTTGTATGAATACAAAGATGTGGTGGTTGGGATTATTGGTTTCACTTAACCTTACTTAATTAACAAACCAATAAGCTAACAAGCAAATTACTTATTCATAATGTTAGACTAGGATTTCCTATTCTAGCTAATTACCTCTCTCGAGTGTCAAATTAGCCCTAATTAATTGGATCAACCTACTATATCTCTAGGTCAATTGAAATCCAACTAATTGGATTAAGTGTTTGTAAAAATGCCGCAATGAGTTACCTAGGACTAGGAGTATATTTCTATCTCCTACAAGAACCTAGGGTGATTGTACTTGGTCTAATATGTATATTCTTCTTTCGAAAGCTACACAAATCACTCAACACATCATTTATTGGCCAAGTAAATGAAGGGCATTAAATGTCATAACAACCACACATAAGAAAAAACAATAAAGCAAGAAAAGCATGCCTTGATATTAATTAAGCTTGGTTAAGCTACACCGAAAATCCCAACAACAAAATGTTTAGCTCATTACAAAAAGGGGACAAAGTAGAGAGTTAATGACATACATTGTAAATGAGAAAAATAAAGAGGAAATATAAGTATAAGAATGTAATCCTCCCCTTGGAAGCACGAGCTTGTAATTTTTCTCAAAATTTCTCTTCTTCTTCCTTCTCTGTTTTACTTTGCCCTAACTTTTGCCTCCAAGAACAATTCCGAGAACAACCCTAGATGGATGAAGAATGAGTCTTATATATAGGAGAACATGTTTTTAGGGTCACAAGACACCCAAACTCTCCAAATTTGCACATAAGGGGCTCAAACAAATCAAAAGCGGGTGTTTCCAGGTAGCCTGCGGTAGGCCGCGGAATGCATTCCACGGCCGACCTGCAGGCGGCAGAAAAAATAATTTCATTTTGGTCCCCAACTTCACTTTTTCTTGCACCTTTAGTCTTTTTCACTCAATTCTTTTCCATTGAGTTTGGAAACTTCAAAAGCTATTCTAAATGGTCCTTAACCTTCAAAATGACTCCAAATCTAGTCTTTCAAGTTTTCAAAGTGTGCAAACAAGTCCTCATACTTCAAATTCCTTTGTAGAATTAGTCCTTTTGCTTTTCTTTTGCTTTCTTTCCTTCCAATTGGTAATTTTGACCTATAAAGACGAAATTCGAAAATTGTAAGTAGAAATCTGCTTTCTTTCCTTCCAATTGGTAATTTTGACCTATAAAGACAAAATTCAAAAATTGTAAGTAGAAATCTGCTCAAGTAATTGATAATTTGTTCATTTAAGGGCTTAAATAAGTGTGTAAATACACACTTATCACCCTTGACGTTGGAAGTTTTATGCATAAGCCACTTGCTCCGATGATGAAGGCCCTTGATGAACCAATGGACAAGATGAACTTTGATGATTTACTCCACAAATTTCACAAATAGGTGGAGGAGCTTGTATGACATTGATGGGATGAGATGTGGATATAGAAAGTCCCTCAATCTTCTTTGCCAATGCATCAATCTTGGCTAAAACTAGTGAATATACATCCACCTCATGAATCCCACTTCCTTTCCTTTGAGAACCCCTATCCAGCCACATTGCACTTTGTTCACTCATGATTTCAAACAAATCATATGGCTCTCAGATGGTTTTTGTCTTGATTGTTCGATTGGAAGATGAATCAATATTTGAGCAACATGAAGTAGTCAACCCGGTATAGAAATAATTAACTTGTGCTCCCAAAGAAATTCCATGATTTGGACATTTTCGTAGCATATTCTTGAATCTCTCCCATGCCTCATGAAAAGCTTCGGACTCATGTTGTTGGAAAGTAGTAATCTCATGCTTGAGTCTAGCAACTTTAGTGGGTGGGAAGTACTTCGTAGTGAATTTTTGAACAAATTCCTCCCAATTAGTGATGCTCCCCGGGGAAGAGTGTCTAGCCATTCTCTTGCTTTATCCTTTAATGTATGTACAACTAGCCTCATTCGAATTGCTTCCTCATTTACCCCTTCAAATTTGAAATTTCCACAAATTTCCATAATCTAGCTATATGAGAATATGGATTTTCATCGGTTTTCCTATAGAATGAGATAGTATTGGAGAATAAATTGATGATATCCGGGCGAAGTTGGAAGTTTGGACGGCCATAGAAGGGATAAATAATACTTGCTCGACTTTTAGCCACTAGAGGATTCATGAAGTCCCCAAAAAGCATATCCTCTTCATTGATAACTAGTTGCACCCTTGGTTGTTGATGAGCTCTAGGAGCTTCCATATTAAAGCCTGGAGGAGCTCCATGCCTTGGAATGACTCTGGGTGGATTAGCCACTGGTGGAATGATGAGATTAATAGGATCTCCGTCGTGCTCCATTTCAAAATTTTGTCTCCTTCTAGCTTCTCGTTGCCCTCTTAGTCTTCTTCGGAAAGTTGCCTCAATATCGGCGTCAAATGCAACTAGATCAAGACTTCTAGAGTGACGCATAAACTATTGAAGACCTATAAAAAATTAAAAACAAGTTAGCTTAAGTTTAAAAAAAGAAAGCAAAAAGAAGAAGTAGTATCTAATCTAATGTTAACTAGAAATAGTAATCAAATATTACACTCCCAGCAATGGTGCCAAAAACTTGTTATGAACTTAAATATGTGTATAATACCGCAAGTGCACGGGTGATATCAAGTAATACAATGAACAAAGAGTCCGGTTATCGATCGCACGAGGAGTTGCTACTTGGTATTATTCTAGTTTAATTAGTTGACTTAACAAAATAAACACACACAATTAAAATGGAATTTTGAATTGAAAATATGAAAGTAAGCACAGAGAAGAAAAGAACTTAAATAAAATGGATGCAAGTGGAGTTGTGTGAATATAAAGATGTGGTGGTTGGGATTTTTGGTTTCACTTAACCTTACTTAATTAACAAACCAACAAGCTAACAAGCAAGTTACTTATTCATAATGTTAGACTCGAATTTCCTATTCTAGCTCATTACCTCTCTCGAGTGTCAAATTAGCCCTAATTAATTAGATCAACCTACTATATCTCTATGTCAATTGAAATCCAACTAATTGCATTAAGTGTTTGTGAAAATGCCTCACTGAGTCACCTAGGACTAGGAGTATATTTCTATCTCCTACAAGAACCTAGGGTGATTGTTACTTGGTCTAATATGTATATTCCTCTTTCGAAAGCCATACAAATCACTCAACATATCATTTATTGGTCAAGTAAATAAAGGGCATTAAATGTCATAAGAACCCCACATACGAACAAACAACGAAGCAAGAAAAGCATGCCTTGATATTAATTAAGCTTGGTTAAGCTACACCAAAAATCGCAACAACAAAATGTTTAGCTCATTACAAAAAGGGGACAAAGTAGAGAGTTAATGAAATACATTGCAAATGAGAAAATTAAAGAGGAAATACAAGTATAAGAATGTAATCCTTCCCTTAGATGGATTCTCAACCTTTGGAAGCACAAGCTTGTAATTCTTCTCAAAATTTCTCTTCTTCTTCCTTCTCTCTTTTAGTTTGCCCTAACCTTTTCCTCCAAGAACAACTCCAAGAACAACCACTTAGATGGATGAAGAGTTAGTCTTTTATATAAGAGAACATGTTTTTAGCGTCATAAGACACCAAACTCTCCAAATTTGCACAAAATGGGCTAAAAAAATCGAAATCGGGTGTTTCTAGGTTGCCCGCGGTTGGCCGCAGAATGCATTCCACTTCCTACCTACGGGCAGCAGAAAAAATCACTAGGAGAGGGTAGGCCAACTTTCAAATTTGCTCATTTTGGTCCCCTGTTTCACTTTTTCTTGCACCTTTAGTCCTTTTTACTCAATTATTTTCCATTGAATCTAGAAACTTCAAAAGCTATTCTAAATGGTCCTTAAGCTTCGAAATGACTCCAAATGTGGTCTTTCAAGTTTTCCAAGCATGCAAACAAGTCCTCATACTTCAAATTCTTTTGTAAAATTAGTCATTTTGCTTTTCTTTTACTTTCTTTCCTTCCAATTGGTGATTTTGACCTACAAAGATGAAATTTAAACAACTGTAAGTAGAAATCCTCTCAAGTAATTAATAATTTGTTCATTTAAAAGCTTAGATAAGTGTGGAAATACACACTAATCAATTACTTCATTTGCATAAGAGTTGCAGCAGTTTTACAATCCTTTCACTACTACCCAAAAAGGCCAGAAACTTCTCTGTGAATTCATCAAAGTTGCCAATTGATCTTTTTGGTTGAGTGTTGTACTAATCTCTTACTAGTCCCCCTCAAAGTTTGTAGGAAGGCCTTGCATAATATTGGGTCTGAGGCATTTTGCGTGTCCATGATATCAGTGTAAGTGTTCAAGTGGTTATTTGGATCACATGTCCTATCATATTCTTTCATCTGGGGACTTTTGAAGTTTTCAGGAAAAGAAAACGATCTCACCTTGTCCGCGAATGGAGACCTTCTGCTATATGAAGATTGGGCAGATGAATTTTATCTTTGACCTTCTGCTATTCCTTGTTGTATCAACTTGTTGACCTCTTCCATGGAGAGTGTAATAGTTCCACTGGACGTGTGAGGTATTGTGTTCCCCCTCTAACTAGTTCATTCCCTATTGTAGAGATCTCTTCATTCAAGTGTTGATCCCCCCACAGGTTGGGATATATTATTAATGACTGAGGGACTAACAACATATGCTGCAATTGGAACTTGTCGTTACAGAAGTTGGCGCAACTCTGCAATATGCTGCCATAAGAAATCAACTGTGGCCCTAGGTCGAAGGGTTCTTATTCCATAGGCAGATCACTCACACTATGTGTTTGCTCATTTCCTACTAAGGTAGTTGAACTATTAAATGGGGGACCTTTGCTTGCAGACGCCAACCCTGGACCCAGGGTCAGTTGTTACGAGTGGTCACCATGATTTTATTGTGTCACAAGTTCCCATAGACGGCGCCAACTGAAAAGGGTGAATTTTGTCCAAGTGTTTGATACGACCTGATCTTATTGCTAAACTTCTCCAAATCCTACAAGGAAAGGCCTTGAGGTTTGACCTCAAAGCCCTTCCAATGAGAGAATGAGTATTCAAAGAATTTAAGGAATATTTGCTGATGTAGAAAGAGAAATGTTGCAGAATTACCTTTTGTATATGTGTGTTTTTACAGCATATTCACTCGCATTGTATAATGTAAACCTGAAATTTGTAAGATAGTTCGTATTTTAGATTACTGACGGTATGTTTACCAACAGTGTACATCAAGTTAAAGGGTCTAGCTTAGATTGATATAAATCCCTATAAGAGGATTTGGGATATCAATGGCATGCTTGAGGCATGATGTCATTGATTTTAAAATAAATATCTAGTAACAGAATATAGAGCAAATATATATTTGTGATGGTCATGTTGAGGCACAATATTCTAGAAGAATATAGAAACATAACTAATCAGAAAACCTCTGAAGAGGTTCAGGTACCTGAAATTAGTAAAATAAAAGAGATTCAAAGTGTTATGTCTGCACTCGGAATCCAATAGAATTAATAAAAAATAGTTGTTGACAATGAATACTAATGAGCTCAATAATTGCAAGGATGATGAATTAATTTTTCATCAAAAATTTAATAACATAGAATATTGGTCAAAACAAAAAGATGCAATCCAATAGATAGTTATATATTAAGACCAACAGTCTAGTCATTTGAAAATATATATCATATTAATAAAATAACAATACATACAATGTGGAAATATCATCAATATGTGACAGTACAATTGAATCATAAAGTTCCGTTAAATTGACAATATATGAAAATATCATAAATATGGTAGGATCCCAAAGGATTTAATATGTTTGAAGCATATAAACAATTGAAGTTCTTGTATAGATTGCTAGTATATATAAGGAAGATACGCGTTGTACTTTTTCTTTGATTGAGGTTTTATCCCACTAGGTTGTCCTAGTAAAGTTTTTAAAGAGACAACTTTAATGACATCTCAAATAATACTGCATTTTTCTTTCACTTGAATTTTGCAGACAGAGTTTTTTTTCCACGTTAGGTCTTGAAGAGCATTGAAAATTTAGAGAAATAATTCAATACAAGAAGACCATTATTGAATGAATTTAGAGGGATTAGTTGTACTCTCTCTCCTTCGACTAGTTTTTATCTCATTGGGTTTTTCTGTCAGAGGTTTAATAATGCAGCATCTTAGACAATACAAATCTTTTCAAAATCTCAATTGCACTCTTTTTTCCCTTGTTTGGTAGTTTTTTCTCCCATTGGATTTTTCTCTAAAAATGGTTTTTAATGAGGCAATTGAAGTCAAATTAGTCATTTAAGAGGAAGTGTTGTAAATTATTTATTAATATTGTGAAAGACTAATATACCTTAAAACCCTATACTTGTACCTGTAAATAGGAATCTTTGGTTCTTATAAAGAAATATACAATTCATGAGATTTCTCTCATATTTGTACAAATAATCAATAAACAATGAAATAAATCAACCAACATAAAGTTGGAGAAACCACACAAACTCATATGTTTAGTTGGACTCGAACCTCATATCCCAAATATCCCATGTCATGCCCCCGCAAATTTTACAATTTTCTTGAATATCTTATACATTACATTCGAGAGCGGAAGTGTTTATACAAATAGCGGGGACAAGACGTACAAACAAATTGTTCATTGGCTTATATAAGATAAGATATATACACACACACACATATTTATATTCATATAGATCCTTAGATAGATGGGTAAAATTGTATTTTCATCAATTCCCTATACTTGCAAAATCCACTTCCCTCCACGAGCATACTCCAACCCTTGGCTTGCTCCTTGATTACCTTGCCTTTAACTATCCACAAAATTGTAGGAAATAAGGGAGTAAGAACAACGTATTAAGTGAGTAACAAAATATTTTGATACACCTTTCGTTTAAAAAATGCATTTTCAAGAAAATCATGTAGTTCACAAAGCCTTTAGATGTACAAAAGGGCCCTATCACCAGTTAAACTACTACCTGTGGTGCGCGCAAGATTTATATCAATTCAATCAATCAAGGCCTTGCACAATTAAATGGATCCACAATGAACCCCTGTTGACCCTTACGCCACACTAATTTTTCCTATCCCGGGATCATTAAATATGTCACAGTGTGATAAATAATTCAAAGCAATTCAACACAAAACAAGTAGAGCAACTAGTAATTCAAATGCAATAAATCAATTTTTCTTTTTAATGCATCAAATCCATGTTTATCTCATAGAATACTTCAATTAAAACCATACTTATCGTATCAAAACATCATAAATGCAAAAAGAGAATCAAAGCATTAGTTACTAACCTTTTAATTTGATCTTCCCTACTCCATAGTCTTTCTTATTAATAATCTCTTCATTTGTTTTCTCCAAATAAATGCTATATCATTATATTGTAAATAAAGAATAATACATATATATATATATATATTTGTTGGGGTGAAGGGACGGTTGAGGCGTGGGTGGAGGTATGGGTGAAGGGAGTTTTGGACGAATTGCCTTTTATAGAAATTAAGATTTAGTTATATTTAAATGGCATATCAAATCCACAATTCCAAAACTAACAAGTGTTCTAAACACTTGGCAATGTTAGCAATTAATTAATTATAAAAATAGCAGGTCTTGACACTTGGCAAGATTATCTTCATTTATTAATTATAAAAATAACACATGCCCTATACACTTGGCAAAAATAACAACCAATTATGACAAATGTCCTATAAATTTGGCAAACTAGCATCCTCCATTAATTACAATAACATATGTCGTACAATTTGGCAAACATTGTTAAAAATTTGTGGAATGTTACAATCTACCCCTTAAATAAATTTCATCGTCGAAATTTGCTAAACATTGAGACAAAATTTTATGGATCTAGATGACCAAAGGCAAAACTCCAAGAATTACGATCGAATTGATACAAAAGTTTATAGACCAAATATAGATAAGAGGAACATTAAAGACTAAGCTTGAATTGAAGTAAAATAGCCAAAAACATTCTTTCAATTTAATTTAGGGACTAATTTTGCAATAAAAATAGAATTCAAGGCTTGAAGATCATAAAATAAACTTTTCAGATTGATCTACACTAACACATAAAGTCTGGGGACCTTGGTGTAATTTTTGAAAAAGGAGTTTTGAGATGCCATGCGGCCGCATGCTTTGTCCATGCGGCCGCATGGACGCAGCACCCATAAGTTGTCCAGAATTAGAATAGGCAGGGCGGATGCACCGTAGATCAGGGTGCCTGCACTTGTGGTTCTGCCTATGTGTGGCATACACGGTGCGGCCGCATCATTTACACGGTGCGCCCGCACCTGTATACTGCCTATTTCCTTTCATTTTTTAACCCATTCTTAGTCCATTTTTCGTGCCTCTTTCGCAATCTTTTGCATTTCAAAACATGTTCTAACATAAGTAGGCATCATAAAACCTCTTCTAAGGTCATTACAACATTTAAAACCAAATCAAAAACCATCAATTCCTATTTTCCCTTGCCTTTGATGAAATTTGCATTGCCTAATAACTTTTATATAACAAAGTAGATAAAGGTAATTAAATCAGTTGTAAGCTTAGTAAATGTTCACTTACTTGCAAGCCAATCGGATGATGCCTCGCGGGAAGTAGGATTATGCATGTAGGGTCGCAGTATCATGCTATGATACCACTTTTGTCACGTCCCCACAAAATTTACATTTTTCTTGAATATCTTATACATTACACTCGATAATGGAAGCGTTTATACAAATAGCAGGAACGAGACGTACAAACAATTGTTCATTGGCTTATATAAGATAAGATAAGCCACAAATATACATACATATATATATATATATATTCACATAGATCCTTAGAGAGGTAGGCTGAATTGTATTTTCATCAATTCTCTCTACATGCAAAATCCACTTTCCTCCGCAAGCATACTCCGACCCTTGGCTTGCTCCTTGATTACCTTGCCTTCAACTATTTACAAAATTTTAGGAAACAATGCAGTGAGTACAACGTACTCAGTAAGTAACAAAATATTTTGATTCATCTTTCGTTTAAGAAATGCATTTTCGAGAAAATCATGTATTTCACAAAGCCTTTAGATGTATAAAAGGGCCCTATCACTAGTTAATCTACCCATGGTGCGCGCAAGGTTCATATCAATTCAATCAATCAAGGCCATGTACAATTACGTGGATCCACAATGAACCCCGGTTGACCCTTACCGAACTTCCAATTCAAAGTAAACACCAGGGATCATTGAATATGTCATAGTGTAGGAAACAATTCAAAGCAATTTAATACAAAACGGGTAGAGCAACTAGTGATTCAAATGCAATAAATAAATCTTTCTTTCCAATGTATCAAATCCATATTTGTCTCATGGAATACTTCAATTAAAATTATGCTTATCATATCAAAACATCTTAAATGCAAAAAGAGAATTAAAGCATTAGTTACTCATATTTTAATTTGATCTTCCCTACTCCATAGTCTTTCTTATTAATAATCTCTTCATTTGTTTTCTCCAATTAAATGCTATATCTTTATATTATAAATAGGGAACAATATATATTTGTTGGGGTGAAGGGACGGTGGAGGCGTGGGTGGAGGTGTGGGTGAAGGAAGCTTTGGACCAATTGCCTTTTACAAAAACTAAGATTTAGTTATATTTAAATGGCATATCAAATCCACAATTCCAAAACTAACAAGATTATAAAAATAGCATGGTCTTGACACTTGACAAGATTATCTTCATTTATTATTTATAAAAATAACACATGCCCTATACACTTGGCAAAAATAACAACCAATTATGACAAATGTCCTATAAATTTGGCAAACTAGCATCATCCATTAATTACAATAACATATGTCGTATAATTTGGCAAATATTGTTAAAAATTTGCGGGATGTTACATCCCATGACCTCATCCTTACCAGATAAAACAAGACATCAACGAATCAATTATTTTTACCCTATCTAAATACATTAAAAGAGCTAATGAGTACACATTCTATGGTGTCTATTGGATATCATGTTATGCTGTCCAATGGACAATGTGGCAACTCCTCATTGGTGTGTTAGACCCATTCCCCCCAATTCATCCAATGTGGATTGCCACATTGAACATTGGTGTCCAATGGACTCCATAGAAAGACTAGCTAATGAGTGTGGTTCAAATTGTGTTATAGTGATTACGATGCTCGCGCTCAAGGCAAATGGTCTCTAGTTCGAACCACAACTTTTTCTCCTCGAATTTGCCTCCCTCCCCTATACACCCCTTGAATAAAAAAGATAATAATAATAAATAAAAGAAGCTATTGAGTGGTAGTATCCACTGGATGATCGTTCCTATGTTGTCATTTTGTTCCATCTTTGCATTTCTCTCCCCTTTTTGTTTGTGGGTTGTTTTTGGCGCAAATTGCAAATGACTCTTGTGAGTTCCATTTTGCCTTCTTCTTTTCTTAATGATATTAATATCTTTATGAGGTTGGAAAATATGCAATATGATTTTTAAATTGACGTTCTGCAAATTTCAATACAAGTTAGTGAGATATACTTAACTAGTTCTGATCAGGCACCATATGACACCAGATGTATGTGTGGCATGTTAAGTGTGGCCAGTCTAAACCCATCACCATCCATTAGCACACCCCACCAACCCCTCTCCACCGAACAGCTCTCTCACCCTTTACCACTTCTCCATTTTAACACACCCAAGTCTAGCAACCGTTAACTGTGTCGTCAAAATTCTCACCCACAGCGAGTAGCAACTCCTCTTCTGGGTATCTCTACCATCTCCGACGTGTCCTCCGGTGAAGGTAAAACACAACAGCATAACAAAATTAAAAAAAAAAAGGTTAAAAGGAATTAAAGAAAGAACAAAATTAAAACATAAACATCAACAAGCTTAAATCATCACGGAGCCAACATTTGTGACGTGAAAGGTGAAAAAGAATTAAAACAAAACAACTTAAAAATTACAAAAGAAGAGTTAATAGAAGAAATGACCAAAAAAAAAAGAAGAAAGAATTGAAATATGAAATAATGACCCTATTTTTCCCCCTTTTCTCAAACATAAATAATCATATATTCATCATAAATATATGTATTTATAGGTACAGAGCTCTGTTTTGGATTGAGGAAGAAGACTGGGAAATAATGCCAGAATACTGCACGACCGGAAAAAGATGAAGAAAGTGACCCATTCGTCTCATTTTTTGATCTAAAATTTGTCGATTTCAGATCCAAAATATTGCGTAACTGAAAAAAGATCAAGAGAGTGACCCATTCTTCTCATTTTTTGATCTAAAATTTGCCAATTGTAGATCTGAAATTTTCCAAGATCTAAAATTCGCCAGGGTTTTCCTTTTAGTTCTGAGAAGGCGTAAGAAGATGTTGCCGGTTTTCCCCTTGCCAGAGAAACGCTACTGATTACTAGGTGCGAGATGTTTGGATGTGGGAGTGGAAACGCTGGAGTAGGGTGGAAGCTCTGGTAAGTGACTGAGTAGTGCTGGGATGCCTAGACCTTTTCAATTATTATTATTGGTAAAAAAGAGAAAGAAAAAAAAAAAAAGCATGACAACATGGCATGCCACAAATGGCACCTGACATATGGGACCTGAATGGGATTGTAAACTTAAGTGTACGATACATAAAAGTATTTCTAAGGTTGAAGATGAAAATTTCAATTTTACATTAATTTTGACTTCTCACCAATAACGTAACATTTGCAAATTTTTTTATTACAATTAGGAGAACTTCATGTAGAAGAATTAGTATAGATTCAAATCAAGCCCTTGTCCTAGTAAGGGCTGGGTGCTCTTTAGTATTTGAGCTATCGCACTTGATCTCTAGTCTTTGTTGTTCTTAAATAAAATCCATAATTTTTTATTGATACATTGAGGGATTGTTAGAGATGTATAAATACATGGGATATTAATTTATTCAAGGGCCAATAAAAAAATCACAACAAGATTGGAGATAAATAGCATTATTTTTTTATTTCATGTAATTTGGTCGTCAATAATAGATCTAAATTGACGTTTCACTATTTTTAATTATTTTTTAAAATTTTATTATCACTATACTCCGACAGAGTGAGTACTCACCGACCATATTTTTGTTTTTTAGATCACGAAATGACATCGTACTGGATGGCTTTGTGCAATATTTTCACTTTTTTTCGAAATAAGTCTCTAGTTATATTTTATATATTTTTTTCATTTATTGTTCATTTTATTGATGGTATTGATGTTATTTTGAGGTTGGAAATATGCATGGATCTCACATTGGAAATCTCAAAGTGAACGTACAAACAACGCGAGTCTAATTATAAGCGTAACACTTGTAAAGTGCCTCAAATATTAAATTAAAAAATATATAAAAGTGTAAATACGGCACGTAGCTGGCATTAGTAATTTAAAGAAGTTAAAATAAGAATAGTACTATTTGTTTAGACTGGAGAGTAATTAGTATTTTTACATTGGAGGATATGTGGATAACCATAAATATATGAAAACATCCATCCATTTATTATCTAATAAGAAAATGTCAATTAGACTGGAGACTGACCTCTAACTAATCTAGATAAATAGTATTATTTTTAAAATAGGTAATTTGTGGCACCCTACTTTTGCCCTTTGTTTTCCCTTCATGGCTAAGAATGGCAACGGAACGGGTATCACCCGATACCCGTGAACACCTGTCCTGAACAGGGCAGGTATTATCCGACCCTTTAAGTATTGGGGCGGGTATGGGGTAATACCCGATTTATTTATTTATTTTGGGGAAAAAATTTAAACCTAAGTAATGAGTTGGTGAGGGTTTGATCCCAAATATCCAAGATGGAAACAATAAACCTTAACTATCCCAACTTGTACTCTTTTTGTTGAATTTTTAACTAATCTTAATAATTAATTCATTCAAAATTTGAGTTTTCTTAAAATAAAAAACTAACTCTATCCATGAATCAACTCCCCCTCTTCTCGTCTCTGTCTCTGTTCAATTTAAACCCTTCAACTTCAAGTCTCTTCTAGTCCACCCAATCCCGAAGTATCTGCCGCCACGCCACGCCGTTCTTTTTTTTTTTTTTTTGAAATTTTTTCCTTAACGAGGCGGGTAACGGTTAATTTTTTCATACTCGCCCTGAATCTACCCCGCCCTGTACCCACCCCATACCCGGGCAGGATTTCCATAACGGCGCTTTCTTCCGCCCCCGAACCCACCCAGTTGCCATTCCAAGTCGTGGCTCCCAATGTTTTTTTTTTTCTTTTTATTTTCAATCATTGTTTCCTTAAACAAGATAGTGACCAACGTTATTTTTTCTATTTTGTGTAATCAAAAAGAAATTGCTTTTTCTATTACTTTTCTCTTTTCCATTTCAATCTTTAAATCGCGGCTTTTCATTTTTTTATTTTTTATTTGTAGAATCAATATCAAACTATTAGTTAATTGAAATTAATGCATATCAATTATGTACAAAGACATAAATTGTTAATATATCCATTTAATAAATAACTTTTACTTCAATTTTATAATGGAGTGTTTGTATTTTTCTCATATAAGTCATTATTTACTTTTCTTTTTTGATATTTGATTTCTCCTTTATTCTTTTATTTCTTATATGGTAAATTAAACTTTAGGGATATTTTAGAGATTAATATTAACCTTCCAATTTGATATTAACAGTAAAAATAAAAATAAAAGAGGGAGAAAAAAGAAAAAATTTAAAAAAATGTAGCTTAATTCACGCTTAGAGGTGCCTAGGAACGCTTTTTCCATGCTTAAGTAAGTTTTTGCACATGTAAGCCCGCTTAATCTCGCTTAATTGGTCAATGCTTTGAGTTGACCTACTTTTTTCATGCTTTTTGCCAAAGCAAAGCATTTTGCCCTTGCTTTGGACCTAGACGTGCTTTTTAGAATACTGATTTCTATTTGTTAATTTATGCAAAAATAGTGATATGCATGATGTTGACGTCTAGAATTGTTGGAATTCCAAGTCAACAATGGGTTTGGACTAAACTAATTAGGTTGTTCTTTATCTGACTTGGACATCAAGTCTGACAAGAATTTAGCTGAACTCTAAGTGAGATTTGGATCGATTATCTCTAGCGATCAGGCTTGTAAAATAAGAACTTGTGGTTAGTTATCTAAACTAACAAGAAACTTAGAGAGAATTTGTAGTGGAGCCTTTGTAACTTACTTTAAATTTCCTCCGCTAAAATGTATAATATCTTCCCCTATTTATAGTGGGAACTGCATGAAACATATTTGTTACAAGTGTCCAACATGCCTGACATGTGGATCAATAATTAAAGTACACTAGACACTAAAGTCTCTCTAATGATGTGCAAAACTAGTATCATGGATGTGACCACTTGCCCCTTACTTTAAGCATCCAGTTCTTAAAGGGTGAGGTCTTCTACTCCGACTTAGTTCTTCTTAAGTTGTGCCAGCTCAGATGATGAAGACCCGGATAGGGAAGAACTGAGAGGTGAACAACTTGTGTTTCGCATGTAACTCTCCACAAGCAAGACCTTAGGTGTGTTTCATGTAGCCCTCCATAAGTAAGACCTGGCTTCTAGTTTGGACCACGACCGCTGACCTTTCTTGGACTGTTGACTTGTTAGATTCTAGCTCAACTTGGGTACAACGCATGGGATGACGTAAATTTCCTTTGATTTTGCTATCAATCTAAATTGTAATTTCATTGCATATTCTTGGAACCATTGAAAATGGCCAACAAACTCTATACATTGTATTGTGTTGATATGCTTATTTTGCTATTCCTTGCTTTGATATGTTTGTTAGCTGATAATGCCTTTGGGATCAGATTTGGATCATCTATATACCATCTAAAAGAGAATAAGTGGAGAAACATTTATGGACGATCCTACCCCCACTTATTTAGTTTAATTTCATATTTGCCCCATAACGTTATTAATTATTATTTTGATTTTATATTTGAGTCTTTTTTAGTGTGGAGTTTTTTTAGATCCTTCCCCTACTTATATTTTATATTTTGATTTTAATTTTAATGTGGATAACCACATTTAATCAGCAGTTTGGAATTTGAACTAAAAAGGTTTGGAGTTAATTCATGCAAATGGTAGAATGACAAAATGAAATGAAATAGTGTAATGGCAAAATGAACTCCGTTATGCACAATCGCTATCAAACAGTAGGATTAATCCCATTAATTCTCATAATAATAAATATACATCAGTTACACTAAGATAATTGGAGCATTTAAAAAAATCATCCCATTATCCACCTCTTTATATCCCTTGAGAACTCAATTGGAGCCAAAGTCCTCTTGTTTTTCAATATTCATAGACTCTCTTTGGGCAGCAACTGAATTTCTAACTAGAATATCTTCAGGCACATTTCCTATTTTCTTCAAGTGTCAAAGTCTACTAACTGCCCACCTCTAATAGTGTAAGAATCTAAATTTGTAGAACTTATATTTGCTATATTCTCAACCACCTTTGATTATTTTGCTTTCGCTTAGTGAATATGATCATGTAATTTATTGTATACTTTGATTCTCTAATGTTGCTACATGTTCTAGAATGAAAATAAGTGACCATCATGTTGTGTAATTTATTGTTTACTTTTCATAGTAAAAATTTTAATACTTCGATCTCCATGTACATGGCGGTTATACTCAATGAAGCAAATAGTAGAGCAGTCAAAAGTGATGAGTAGGAGATAACATCTTGTAACAGAATTCTAATTTGGGTTCAAAGAATATCCTTCCAACAAGAGACTAGAGAAGTTCACAATATGATTGAGATAATCTCATTCGACAATGCATTCTCAATAGGATTTTATTAGTATTTTTATACTACTCAATGCAGAATATTTGAAAATCATAAAAAGATGTAACTTCCAATTCGAGTGTTCAACAAATAGCACTGTCGATTTGTCATTGTATTTTTTTGACAAAAATTTGTCATTATATTAGTGTTTGCATAGAATCATTAATTTCAACATAAACCAAGTTGGCTGATTCTATGTTGAGTTGGTGCTTATATTTTGATTTCTTTAACATCCTTTCTCTTACACTATAAAGTAGTTCGACATACTCAAAGGTTGCATGTTTTCCTTCATTGGATTTTTTTTTTTTAATTTTACTTCAAGGCAAAATTTAAATTTTATTAGATAAATTGCTTGACCAACAAGTATAAGACAATTGCCGAGCTAGATAAAAATTTTTTTGAAACGTTAAAAGCTATATATATTTGAATGAAAAATCATCTCATAATATTGTTGCACAATTGCGTGCAACGCACTTGTTGTATACTAGTATATGTTAAAAGAGAGTACTGAAGAGACGGTAAGACAAAGCAACTAATAACGCCCTTTGTTTATAAATTTAATTGATCTATGATTTTTTTTCAATTACCAGTATATAAGTTTATTTATCAAATTTACTAAAATCGTAAAGCAAGACGTTAATATTCCCCTTGTTTTCTTTTAAACGTTATTCATGGCATGGTTAAATTTTAGAGTTCAATGTACCTCCGCATGTGTTCATACTGAAGTGCACTATAATTATTGGTGCAAAAGGTGCTTTAGGGGACGTGTTTAGAATTATTTGGGAGCTTTGTAAGAGATGAAACCAAGAATTAATTTGCAAAGGACGTAGAATTTTTCTTATCTGAAAGTTTGACTTGTTTTGTATTTAAAATTTGGTAAACTTTCTACCTCCTAGCCTACTTTTTACTTATTTAAGTATCTGTACATGACATAGAGTTCAAAAGATTTAGTTAATTTTGTGCAATGATTTATGATCCATTTAGGTAAAATAATAAAGCCATTTTCTTAAGCTTCCTTGTAAATAATGTATTGTCATACTATACTAATACAAATATAAGAATTAAGATGTTTATTCAAGTGCGAAGATGTTTCTACGTGGCTATGAATTTTAACCACTATAGAACTTGGGAATTGCGTTCTACTCTTTTGGGGGAAAAAATTCAAGATTTTATATGATTGACATAGGTCGAGATTTAGGCGGATTTGAACTTGCCGCAAGTTGAGTGTTCTAATTTCACAGTTTTGTTCTATGTTAATTATTTCAAACTTTAAGTAATGCAACAAAGGTATTTCTTGATCTACTAATGAATTTGTTCTTATTATATGTTTTTTTTTTTTTTTTTTAATTAATGTGTCCGCATCTTTAAGTAATTTGGTTCTAGTTTGTAATAATGAAGGCGCGGGTGAATAACATGACTGATCTGATCAGTTCCATGCCTTCGATATTCATATCATGTTTATTCTTCTTCTTATTTTGGAAAGGAATTAGGTTTATTCTTATTCTTATGTTGAGAATACTACTTGTTCCTAATTTACTCTTTATATTTTATTTTATTATTTTTTTTGGGGGGGGGGGGTGGGGGGCGGTCGATTGGGTACATGTTGCTAGTAAGAAACTCAAAATACTTGGGCAATTACTACAAATATTTTTCGGCCAGATGTTTCTTTTTTAGAGCTATATATATCTACTCTTTTTTTTAGGAGAAGAGAGGTCAACTCTCTTTCATTTTATTATATATAATGTGTGTGTATATATAAAGACACACACACACATGTATAATAGCAAAGCAATGTACAGCACAATGAAAACGTATTCTGTGCAGCGCCGACGTGTGCTCTTCCGATCATTACATATAAACACCCGTTTTACCTTGAACTTCGACTTAGGTAGGTTTCGACTTCAACCTCAGCATTGTTCTCTCTTTCTTTTTCTTTATCTGAATCCTATATTTTCCTCCCTGTAGCTCCTAAAACAGATGTTTTAGTTGTTCATGGGGTTTGCCTATATGCATGTGTTTTCTTAGAGAGATATTCAGAAAACCCGATTTCTTGTCTTAAGAACCTGACTCAAAAGAGAAAAGAAGAAAGAAGAAAGGAAGGGATATCACTTTCGACGATTGAACTTGACTTTTATATCCAGATTGGAGCTGGACTTAAATGTCTTTGGATCCTGCTTAGGGCCGGGACGCGGGCTCCCAAAAAGGGAAGCCCAATGAATGTGAGATGCAAAGCCCCGCACCTCATTAATATTATATTGGCATACTCACACCCCAAAAGAAAAAAAAAAAAAAGAGCAGACCCCATTGAAGACGGGAGTGAGGCACTCAAAAGTCTGGTTCCTTCGCAAACGAAGTTCAGAGTAAAGATTCTTAAGTCTAGTATAGTACCTTTCCACTTTCATAGTGCATTGAGACATAATGTTGATCTCTCTCTGAATTTGATATAGCAATAGTTCATTTGATTCAACATAATGCTCTTGTAATTCTTCCCACAGATCCTTCGTTGATGCAATGTATATGAATGCATCAGCCAACTCCTTTAAAATAGAATTCAAAATCCATGACCACACCATGCTATCAACACGAATTCATTGCTCTAATTGAGGCAAATTATCTCTAGGCCTCACATTACTCCCCATTTATAGACCCTAGCTTCATTTTTGCTCCTAATGTTATCATAATTGAATGGCTTCTCGTCAGATAATTGGTACACATTAAATGCGTCGTGATGAGTAGCATCTCTGGGTGATCTCAGCTCTGTGAATTCATCGGATCATTGCAAAACTTGATTCGTGTGTATTTGCATATCTTCACCCCTTGTTCATCAATGCGAATATTCGCATCTCTCTAGACGTTTGTGTTGTTCATCCTTACTGATAAATCGAACAATTTCAATTGAAATATTCAAAACGAAAATGATTTCATCTTTGCTTCGATACCATATAGAATAGTAGAAGTAGAGAATATATTTACTAGAGAGAGAACTTTCATTATTATGAACTCTCAACTGGAATTACATCCACAGAAATTTATATATATATATATAGACGTGCTTATTGCACGTGATGTCTAACTAATAATACTAAAAATTACCAAATACATGAAGAAAAGAAAGTATACAATGTGAAGAAATACAAAAATACACATAGCCTTCATTATTATTAAAAATAGAAAATTTTTGTAACCGATAATGGCGACCATTTATAAAAAATGGGTTGGTTTATAAATGGAATTAAAATCTAAATTTTGTATATGTGTTGTCACCTAATAATGCCATATAAAATTAATGATTAAAATGATATAAAAACATTAATAATGCCATATAGAATTAATGATTAAAATGATAAAAAACTTAAATAATGCTATTATCTATATTAGATATTAGTCTCTAGTCTATATTTATGATGACTCAACTATTTGGACATATAGATAGATAAAAATTATGACAAAAGTGGGTTTAAGTTACCCTATTAACTCTATACAATTCAAGTGGATCTAAATTAATTTTATTTTAAGTATAATAAGATAATTTAAATCCTTTTTTATAATAACTTTTGTTTACATGTATGTTCAAATAAGTTAATTTATTTATGATTATCCACTTATCTTTTAATGCAAAAATACTAATAAATTATCTACTTATCTTCTCATGTAAAAATGTTAATTAGACTGGACTCTAAAAACTTACGTCACTGTAATTTGCAAATTGACAGTGTGCTAATACGTGTCCAACCTTTGAAATTCAAATATATTTATAAATGGAAGCCAATTTGTTGTCACCAGTCCGGCTGACGACACAAGAAAGAGAGTGTTTAGAATGGATCCAGATCTGCTATCCCCAAATCCCGTCTCGCTTGCTGTCTGTCCAATAAAATCTTTACACGTGTTTAATTAATTAATTAATTAATATTTGATTAACTAAGAAAATGCTGACTTATAAATTAAATAAACACGTGTAAAAATTTTATTGGACGGACAGTAAGCGAGACAAGATTTGGGGACAGCAGATCCGGACTCGTTTAGAATACCCCTTTTCCTATAAAATAAACATTCCATTAAAATACTACTGACTCAGCCTTTCCGCAGTAAACCTCCGATTTCCTATTCATCAGATCACAAAAGCGAAGGCCCTCAAATCTCTCAAGGTAACTCTTCACTTTCCTCAAAAATCCCAGAAAAACCCATCCAAACGAACCCATTTATTTGCCAACTCGTCCTACTCCATCAACGATTTCGGTATTAGCTGTTAATAACACAATTTTGTAGACCAAAAGATTCACCTCCACCCGGGATTTTCCTGAAAGGGGAGAGAGAAGGGGAAGGATGAGCATTTACTGCAACTCTCCAATCTTCTACTCGTTTCCAGTCTAGCTGAGAACAAAAGGCGTGCTGGTTTTCCTCTGTAGTTTTACATGGCAAAGCGCGTGCACGAAGTTTGGAAAGGCAGCAATGTGAGATTTCCTTTTTCATTTGCTTGACTTTTAAATATCTAGGGTCGGTTCAAAGTTCAAGGGTTCTGCTTAATTTCTTGTGGGTTCCTCTTTTTTTTTTTTCTTTTTTTTTTAAACCATGTTTTTAGCTCAGTTTGAATTGTGTTTTAATGTGGCCAGTGGACTCTGAACACATTGTCATTTCTTTATTTAATTTGGAATAAGTAGGAGTGGTTATGGAATTATTTTTTTGAAAGGAGTGGTTATGGAATTACTGAAGTTGGAGGTGGTGTACTTTAACGGGTGATTGAAAGATTTTAGGTTATTTTGTGTTATTGTCACTTGGGCTAATTGCTTTCTGATAGGAAAGTTTGAAATAGCAATTAATTTCCTCTTTATAAAGTTTTAAATGAGTTCGTTCAACATAGTATTAGATACAAAAAAAGTCATGAGTTTAATTCTTGTAATCGCCCGTCTATGAAAAGTCTGCTTATGTCGGGCCTGCATAGAGGAAAAATCAGCTGAATATTTAGATAAGGACGTTCGACGAGAAACCTTATGTTTCTCAGATTCTGTGTTTACTACAATAGGGATTTTAACCGGATGCTTTAAGTTGTTTTAATGTTTTTTGAGTAGTTCACTGATCATGATATTCCGATCTTGCCAAAAGGTGTTATGTGCAGATTTTTAATTTACATCTCTATATCAATTCTCAACAATATCTTTATTTTTTAAAGAACGGCAAATGCTGTTCTGGTAGTTGTAGAAAATGCCAACCAGAGTGAGCATTATGTAAACTCTGGGGAATGGGATCTTACATATATTTCATTTTACCTTGATTCTGGATCTTTTGATGCATTTTTCATTTGTAGAGAAGTGTTTAGTTTCTGTTCCATATGAATACTCTGATCTATTCTTGGTCAGCGAGATTTTTGGAGTTGCAGGATGTGGCATGTGTTTTAGTCCATGTCATTGTTCTATATTTCTGTTTCAGAACATAAAATAGTCAAACAATTTCATCCACTTTTTTGCTGGATACAAGTATTACACAATACAGCTCATCTCCTCTTGTTCTATTTGTATTCTGAAATACAGATAAAAAAATAAGATTGAGGTACATAACTTTTACAGTTGATGAAGGTAGCCACAATTTTACAAGTTTGCTCATATTGTGTAATAAATATTAGGATAGGATACTTCATTAATTGCTTTGTTGACATAGAGGAATTGGGGTGCTGCTGATAGAATTCGGAAAGGGTAGGATTTACAAGCTGTTGAATAGTTTTTCTTTGAGATCAAAGAGAACTTGACAAGATTTGGTATGCTTATATGTCGATTATTGTACTGGAACTGGAGAACTGAATGTATTGACAACTCTAAACTTAATTATAGTACTCAACTGAAAAGAAATTGAACAACCGAGTCTTCAATTTATGTGTAAGGAAATAGCTGCCAAGTTTTATATCTTGGAAGACAATTCTAAAAGCTACAACCTAGGGTCTGTTTGGAGTGACTTATGTCCCATACTCCCATTTATAAATAAAAGCAATCATTGTACTTTATTGAACACGTGTCAACTACTATAATTGACATCTTACAATGATTTGAAATGTCCATCCCATCAATGCAATGTGTCAAATATAGTTGCTTCCACGTATGCTGTAAAAGGACAATCATTACTTCATTTATGAATGAACCAATTATAAATCTATCCAAACGGACCCCCTAATTTTATCTTGATTCTGTATAGCTTGCGGCTTACTTTTGTAACTAATGAAATGATATCTCCTGTTCTTTCCCCAGTGAAAAATGCTTTTCTTGTCGGCGAATTTCTTTGATTGTGGCGAACCTTATTCTTGTTTTTGACTTTTTGTATTCAACCCGCAAGTTGTCGAATTCTTTCTGTGCTTTTTGTATTACTTATTGAAACTGGAAAAAGATAAAGAAGACAGCAATATCTGTTTATCCACAACGTGCTATGTGAACTTGTACTTAGAACTTGCTCATGTAGCGTAGTACAGTAAGTCAAATATGGTATAGCAGAGGCAGAAAATAAATCACATCTAACTATTCCAATATTTTTTGTCAATACTTGGTGCAAATATTTTTTCTCAATACTTGGTGAAGTTTTAATTTAACTATTAGGCACCGTTCAAGGTTCCATTAGTCACAACCTGGAATTTCATTGACCGCAAATGAACACCATTACTGGTCCCTTACTGGATGAGTTATTGTTTTAAGCCTCTTGATTTATATAGCTAGAGTGGCGGATATCAAACTTTATTCTGCATTCTAAAAGATTCATAGCAGGCTTCTTGAATATATCATAATGAACTCCTGATTTTTCTTTCACAAATATGTTCTTAGGCTAATTACTCGAACAGTCTTTGCTATTTTTCAGCTTAGTCACTTGCAAATTTTCAAGTTTTATTGTCTTTGGCTCTAGTGACTTCATGTACACACAAGGTATGTGGAGAAGAAAGGCATGTCTAGATAAAAAATCGGGCTGCTTTTGAGACAGCATGAAGAAAGAACAAAGTTTCCTCCATGAGTATTATTGTCAAGATATTGCTGCCCCAAAATATAACTGATTTAACTGAACCAAAGTTACACAAATAAAGTCTGCTGGGTTAACTAGGAAAAATAGATGAAAAATCTAAAACATTTAGGGAACCGATTATGACAGTATTCCTACTGGGATTGGTGCTACTGTAACTATCTAGGGACCTACACCTCCGGGGGTATCTTTCTCTTTTCTTTATATTTTCCATGACTTAGATGACCCATCAATTGGCAAATGGAAATAGTCTTGTCTATATCGAACCATTTAATTATCTATGGAAAATTTTTATACTGTAATTGGTTGAAAAAGATGAGTTCTTGAAAGATACGATTTATTGGTTAATTATCAATCTGAAGAAGTAACTGGATGTTGTTAAAATCTGATATTTGTATATTCTGCTTACTCAGGGAGTCAATCAAGTAACAAAATCATTGATGACTAATCAAAGTAATGGTAGCCGGAAAATAAGAATAGCAATTCATTACAGTGGTTGCATATTAGAAATATGGACTTTTTGTAACCTGGGGACAGAACAATTACGAAAGTCAGATAAATGATAACATAAAGAATGAATGAGCATTGCTTTCTGGCAAACTGATGTTATTCAAAACTTGCAACATTTGTAAAGGATTCTTCTGATATTGCTCAAACCTTTTTTAGAAGATAATTTGGAGCAGGACAAAGTAAAATATGGTCATGCTTGATTTTATATCATAATCGACAAGTAGTCTATGATTATCACGTGGAAATCTATTAGAACCATCCACACAACTGATATCATATGGAAATCTATTAGAACCATCCACTAGTTTAGTGTTCAAATTATAAACTAATGGACACGTACTTGAATAAGATTGTACCTACAAATTGGTAGCAAATGAGAGAGTGAAGTGGATGTTAGCAAACCTCGTCTTATTGAAAATAGAATTTGGTCTTAGGCAATCACATCCATATATCTCATGGGACGCACATGTACTACACAAATCTCCACCACTCTTTCTCATAAATCTAATTCTATTCTTAAAACGGAATTAATTTGCTAACAGGAGCTTAAAGCCAAAGAACGACAAAAATATCATATAATATGCTTCACAAAAATAGACAAGTGCTGATTTTTTTTCCTTCTCTTTCTTTCTTCCCCTCTGTCGTCCCAGTATTTGGGTTCGGGGAGGGGGTGGGGAAGGCTACCACACGTCTTAGTGTGACTCCCAGAACTTAGATTGAGATTCAATCCATACTTCAAACTCCTTATTTGTAATTATGTGAGGGGGAAACATGTGGGGTGAGATGAATTTCAACAAGTACATAAAACGAACTGGTTAACGTGTTTACTGTATCAAATATTTCTACAAACTTGTAGCGTAAGAATTGTCGTGCATGGCGCTACTAGACTTCCGCCCCAAAACTTGCTTAAATTTGACATGAAGGACCACATAACTTGAATTATAAATACCTAGATAAATCATTTCTGAACTTATCTTGATATTAGCAAAGAAATTCCTTGATATTTCTCCTAATTCAACTGCTTCCTGTGTCTCACTAACCCTCTTATATTATTATCATGTAAAAGAGAATCAGAGAAAGAGAGGAGAAATTTATGAATGATTTTTGGTATACGAAATTGAAAATAAGGGGTACATATTTGTAGTACTGCAAACTTGTACTCTAAGCCGCGTCATTATGGTAAGAATCAAAATTTTATTTCTCTTACATAAGCAATATTTCATATTCCCTTTTATGCTTATATATGGAATATCATATATCTTTTCCACAATAAAATCATAAATATCAGAATTTTTTATAAAAATTCGTGTGCCCCCCAGGGTAAAATTCAGTATGTTTAATAATTGCAATTTATTCCCTAAACTATGTATAATTTGGCTATTAGGTCCATGTATTATCAAAATTAAATTCTAGTCCTCGAATACCAACATTGAAATGATTATTAGTTCTTTTGTTAGTCTCAAAATGGTAGTTGATGAGCCTGGGGGCAGGCAGAACAGATATGGGACTCGCTGTCACAGCTTTATGTGGTGCTTGGTATATACAGTAAATCCTGTAACTGCGGCCATACACGACAGCTGACGGGTCCAAGCAAAAGATTATGATTGTCCCTTAAAAAGAATAATAATTTTTGATGGTTAAAGTCCATGTGTCCCTTATACTCCTTTTTTGGGTGTTGATGAAATTCTAGCCGACTGACTGGGTTGATCATTCAGGATATATGACAGGACATGTAAAAGATAACCTGCATATTATTCCCCTGAAAAAAAATAACATCCACAGTTCATGATGCGGAATTATTCTTCTTGGGGCAGGTGAAATGCTAGCCCCATTTCTTTGATTGATTGTTCTTCTGCATATTTGGCAATGAGATAAAAATGTCTAAGTATCAGTTATCTGTTTGTCCTGTTTCCCATTGTAGTTAGGAGTCATCCTTATCTTTTCGTTCTCGATCTGAAGGAAAGTATTTGATATGCTTGTACTTTACAGTTGGAGAAGCAAAAATCATTCAGAGTTCCACTTGCCACTAATGTTTCGTATATTTGATCTTTCTGCTATTTTTAGTTTAGCAATATCTATTACTTTCTTTGATTCTTAATTCTATTTTAAACTACATGCTAAAACTTTGTTTTACTGATGCATGTGCTTTTGTATATAACTTTTTTAGTCTTATCTCTGCAGAAATTTTTTCTCGGTGGAAGATTGATATTTGGCCCTGATGCTAGGTCACTGCTTGTCACCTTAATGCTAATCATCATTCCAGTCATTATCTTCTGCGTTTTCGTTGCTAGGCATCTTCGTCATGAGTTCCCATTATATAATTCAGGACACGCAATTCTGGTTGTTGCGATTGTCTTCACTATTTATGTTAGTTCTCTAAATCCTTTACTTGGTGCTTCACTCTGCTTAATTATTGTGAAATGCTCTAAAATGTTTGCTGATGAATGGAACTATGAGGCTTTTATCCAGTCAGTCACCCATTAATTATATGGTTAAGATTAATAAGGTCCTAATCATCAACTTCTCTAACGCCTTTTTTCTTGATGGGCTCATCTATATGTGATGTATGTTCCTATTTTTTTTTTTTTTATCAAATACTTAAATGTGTACAATAAGAAACACTTAGATCATGGCAGAATAGTGAATCAAGTGCACTTGAGGAAAGAAAGTAGAAAGGATGTGAATCTATAGCTACAATAACTCTTTGTCAGCATGGTAGTAAGAGTCACAACAACCAGGCACTTAAAACGAACTCATGGATTGCAGAAATTCTACACCCCTTTAGATGATCAGCATATTTCAAGCTAGAGGGATTGACTGCTAGAACTTACAAAACATAATGTGTCATTTGTGTTAATGATAGGTTCGTCTTTTAGGCCATTTTTAAGGGTCAAGCTTTTCTGTTTAATATAAAGTCAGGCTCAATCTCTACTAACTTCACATTGATTTCCATGGCCATGATGAGCGGATGTGGTTTGTTTTGTTCAAGTTCAACTAACTGCCACTAATGTTGAACGGTGTTTCTCTGCATGTATGTGCATATATGTTGGTTCTAACATCCTGGGCAGCTTTCAATGTGATGAAATTTCTGAATGCACTGAATTCTTTTCAAATGGTATCTCCAATGCATCAATGTTAAAGGAAATTTCTTTACAGATGGCAAAAAGGTGCCTACATGACATATTAAATCCTAACTGTCTCTAGAAGGTATCGTTGGCACCCTCTACCAATATTTTAAAGATTCTTTTGCACTTTCACTCTTGAATTCATATCCATTATTTTTCAAGTAATATTTTTAGACCCCTCCCCCCCCCCCCGGGGGTTTCACGACACCCTACACATAAAGAGAGAGAGAGAGAGAGAGAGAGAATCCAATAATTAGCGCATCACTTGTGCACAATTAACATTATTGCATCTGAGAACATGCTTTTACTATTCTCTATTTTAACTACCACATGTGCATAATGTATGTTGTTGCGATTGGAGATACCACACACTAACACACTAGGAAAAACTCAGTTTTGGAGTCAATTAGCTTTTACTCATTAACTAATATCCTCTACCTAAACAGCATATTGTTAGAATGTCAGAAAATCAGCACCAGTGTTTCCTAATTGACCTGGAATCCCAGTAAAATAAAAAAAAATAATAATAATAAAACAACAACTGATTTTGTGATTTACTGCAAAACTTCATAGGAAGCAAGTAGACTGTGTAGCGTTGCAGCATTTTGATTGCTATGGAGTGAGACATTATTAGTTGCTATTTATGTTTCAAAGTAAAAACTGGCCAAATTATTTTCACCCACACATGTTCTCAAGCCCAAAAGAAATATTATCCACTTTACCATCATTTCTTCTCTTATATTTCTACTTTGAAACAAAGTAGATGCGTAATGGATGGATTAAGTCTTGCACTATATGCTGATTTGGACCATGTAAAAGATAGTTTGGTGCTAGTTTTGGTTGTTTAATGGTTTAGGTCAGTTCTACCCTTGGTTTTGTGTGCATAAAAGCGATGAAGATTATAGTTAATATTAGAAGGAAGTGAGTGGCCTAAAGGGCTATTATTGAGCACCTTTAGGTGTACCATATATATTGTTTTGGCAACTATTTATAAACTGAAATGGGGCATCATTTTTTTTGTTCACTTTCTAATTTTTTTTTTTTTTTTTTTTTTTTTTTGGGGGGGGGGGGGCGCCAAAATTCAAGTTAACTTTTCGTAAGAAAAAGCAAAGTGAACCAACTAATGATTCCACATGGCATTTATAAGCCAATTTGGTTTATAAAATGGTGGTAAAACACAATGATAATGTTTTTTCGTGCAGCATGAAAATTATAAAGGAAAGGCATCAAACTCCCTTAGCAATACCACCTTACGTGAGTGATATGATGTCTTAGGTCCATGCACTTTGCTGAATGGCTGCATGGAGTTTAGTGGGAGAAGAATATATTTAAATGATTGTAAGCTGTCTTAACTTGAGATATTGCTGCATATAACTTTAGGTTGAGTGCTTAAGGTAGTTATCTGCTTTGGTATAAAATACTTGTGTTCTTTTGTTATAGCTACATATTATGTGGCTACTTTCTACCCCCAATTCTGCTTGCTGTATAATAAACTAAACTTAGATATTACCGGAATGATTTCTCAGTTCATTTTGATAGGTATTGGTGCTTCTTCTTTTTACATCTTCTCGGGATCCAGGTATTGTTCCACGTAATTCACATCCACCAGAGGAAGAGCTTCGTTACAACCCATCAGTGTCAATGGAGGTTGGTGGAAGACAAACACCAAGTCTTCAGTTCCCTCGAACGAGAGAAGTAATGGTTAACGGGATCCCTGTCCGAGTTAAATACTGTGATACCTGCATGCTGTACCGCCCTCCTCGTTGCTCGCACTGCTCCATCTGTAACAACTGTGTGGAGCGCTTTGATCACCACTGCCCTTGGGTCGGCCAGTGTATAGGATTGGTATGTATTAAACAAGTGACTGATGACAGTGTATACTGTTTCTCTTTTCCCCAGCTCTTGGTTCTCTTTAACTTTCTTTCAGTTATGTCATCTCACATGTTCTTTTTTTCCTTTTTTTTTGGGGGGCTGTATTCTTACATCATAACCCTAACTGATTGTTCTTTCAACATTTTCTTTCCTTCAATATGCAGCGGAATTACCGTTATTTCTTTTATTTCGAGATCGGAAGAGCACACGTCTGCTCTGCATCTATGTATTCGCCATATCTGCCTTTTATATCAAGGTTCTGATGGACGATCATCAAGGAACAGTATGGAAGGCAATGAAAGAATCTCCTGCATCTGTGATTCTAATGGCATATTGTTTTATTTCTCTGTGGTTTGTCGGTGGGCTTACTGGCTTTCACTTGTATCTGATAAGCACAAATCAGGTTAGCTGTTTGTCTTGTCTGCTATGTGTTGAATTTCTTTTAGAGTTGTTAGCTTATTATTGTTTAACTTGTCAAGATTACCCTTTCTATTGATTTGCTTATTAAATGATTTGCGTAAAGTAGATTACAGTTTGATACTGTTTTTAGTTTAATGCATTGCTATTTTGGACCTACAAGTCTTATGGCGTACGAGTGTTCAGATTACCTTTCAATTGCCATTTTCGAAGAAGTCTAAACCAGGTATTCATTGAGCGATAATGGTACTAACATTATTTGTAAGATTTTTTTCCATATGCATGCCTTTTAAGGTTTGTGCAAGTCGAACTGTTGCTTAGTGGTGTGGAATATTAACGCACCGTAGTAGCAGTGGAGAGATTACAAAGTTCATTGTCAAAGAACAGTAACCTGTTTCCTTTGGAAAAGTGAAACAGTTATTTCCTTTCATTTCTTCCCTGATTTTGTAGTTGGGAGAGGGTGACTGGGACAAGGGTTTCAGGATGGATCATGAAAGACAGCTTTACTCAACCATGTGGTAAATGGATGATTTCGATGAAGAAATGGAAGTATATTAAAATAACTAACTTATTCAAATTCACCTAGGTATCACTTTTCCACACTTCTCTATTGTTCTTCTTCCTATGATTTGTTTTCTTCTATTTTTTATTCTTATTGGTGAACATGGATTCAGAAAGGGCAAATATTTGGTGATTCAAAACCCATGCGATTAGTCCATTCTCAATGGCTTTCTTGTGTTTCTGAGGTCATTAAGTTTGGCCCTTGTCTAATTTCTGGTAGCATTAATTATTTTTACTTTGTCGTTCCTTGCACCACAACATGGTGTTTGTTGGTTATAAGGAGTGACATCTAAGTATTTGTTCCTGCCCTCATCTTTCTTGTTCAGTGTTTATCCAAATTCCTTCTGATGGTTCCTGTCGTTATTTAATTTCTAATCTTCCATCTGTGCCTCTTTCCTGTCTACTGTTCCTTTTATTTTCCTTTTTAACAGTGCAACCCATGTGGCCAACAATTCCTTTATGTAAGGATAATGTGATCGAAGGACATTTAGGATGAGCTTTAGAAGTTATTGATGTAACATGGCCTTGGTTATTTAATTTTAGGTGATGTCCTGCATTATACTATGATATATGATTTGAGAGGAAAAAAGCCGAATGATTTTCATGTAGGTTTTAACATTCTGAGATTTTGTTAACTGTTCAAGTTCCATAATTTGGAAGCGAAAATGCATTAGGGTTGGGAGTTAATGTAGAGCCGCAATCAAACAGATTAAACCAAGTCATAATCTTAATTTGTGAATATGAATGTGCTGATGTATCTACTTTCTATACTTTTTGTTGTTCATCTGACTTCTCATTTCTGCTTATCTTATTACAGACAACATATGAGAATTTCCGTTACAGAGCTGATAACCGAATCAATGTTTACGATGGCGGTTGTATAAATAACTTTCTTGAAGTGTTCTGTACGAAAGTGAAGCCTTCTAAGAACAATTTCCGAGCTTTTGTACAAGAAGATGCCCAAAGAGCAGCAACTTTGCCCACAAGAGGGGAAGCTGAAACAGAAGATGTAGGGGACCGCCGCATGAAAGTAGAAGATGATATGGACATAGGTGGAGATCTTTTAAAGATCTCCCAGCGTCATAATATTGAAGACATCGAAGCGGAAATTCGTAGCAGAGGGAGCGATATTCCGCATCATAACTCCTCTGAAGTTGATTCTGCTCTGGGATCTGATAGAAGAGGCCCTGCAACACAACCTGACATCTTGGCACTCGAGTTGGGGGAGAAGTAGTAGGAGCTGGGACATGACATCAGAGGCCTTAGGCACAAATACAAACGTGTCCGAAAGTAGAAGTTATCCTACTCCCAAAGAAGCATAGCCATGAACACACATAAAATGGATCTAGAGGTGACATGCAGGTGTAGTTGGAAGGAGCCATCTACTTGGACAATGTTATTGGTGCTTTCTGATTTCAGGAGGAAAGAGCCATCGTCGAGGTAATCTATGCAACATGGATTTGGTTTCATTTGCGCTAAATTTGTATCCATCATTGGATGGTCGAATCTATTTTTGAAAAAAGAAAAAAAGAAGCGAATAGAAATGTCTTTTTGTATTTGTCCCTCTTAACCTTAATCTACTCTCTATTGATGTGTTATAGTGTTGCTCTACCATGGACTGATTAGATCTGATGCTAGCTCCATTCTTTGTGTAATTAACTTCTTTTGATCTAAAACACTCTTAAGTTTTATGGTGTAATTATTATCTGTTTTGGTCCAATCCCAGAGTATCTGGCGTAAAATGTCTGCTAAGGTACCTAATTTCATTGCTTGAATAGCGTTTTTTAGTGGTTGTTTTTGTGTAAACATGTAGGCCTTCTAAATTCTTATTATATTCTCTAATCTATATATTTTCTAATCTAATCATCATTAACTATAGGGTAATTATATTACCACAACACTTTTTATTTCTTACACCACAATTTAATTATTTGCTTAAATATCCTTAATTAAGATTACATCAACAACCTTTCTTTTAATATTTTATTATATGATCCTTTGCCCCCTTCCACCACAATCTCTTTCCAATCCAAACACCACATTATTGCTACGGAAGAGAAATATGAATTCGCCGATTCCCATATTCTCTTGATTCATCTAAAACTTTTTGGTAAACACAATGGCAATTTGTTCAATCAGTAACTTGAAGAGCAAAATTCATGATGTGATAATCTCAAATTACCCTGTCATTTGATCCAGAGGCTTCAAGTGACTTGTGCAGATGCAGAAATTTATTAATACTTCAAGAATATGATATTATCAGTGATCCAAATCCGATTTTGTAATGGTGCATTTGAATTAAATTGTTTACATTTTTAATACATTTTCACAATTCTTTCATGAATTTTATTGTATTCGCATTTTAATTATGCAATCACCGACCGGGAAAATTTTCACTCCAAACAATTTGAACTTTTAATCGAGTTTGCCAATTTGTTAAATTCTTGTGCGTTCTACATTTCATATGATACGAAATCATAAGTCTTAATTATGTGTTCTTGAATAATTAATCACTATTAATAAATTTAAAAAAACTGGTGGAAAATCTAATTATGACTAAGGAATGTGGAGTTGATTTTGTGTAAAATTGGTGTGGAATATGATTTTTTGGTGTAGGATATCGCTGGAATTTATGGTGGAAAACAAAAAAGGTAGACAACATGTTTGAGGAGAAGGAAATTATTGGCATATAATGCATGTGGTGGTTTTTCATTTTTTTTGCCGGTTTTTTTTTTTTAGCGGGGGGGGGGGGGGG